>JANRGW010033340.1:0-75312 GCA_024733675.1 Psilopsiagon aymara
CACCCATCAGATGTGTTTGCTTAGGAACAGGTCGTTGCTGATGATGCTCACACCTCCCAGCACTCCCATCCAGTGGCTAAAATGGGTGCGGGGGGACTCCACAAAGCTGCTGGTGCTGTACAGCAACCCAATGGTATTGCTTCTAAAAGGGAGCTTCCTTCATTCACGCTTCCTGGGAGCAGGAATTAGTGGCACTAAAGAGCCATGACAGATACATGTGGAGGTCAGGATTTCTTTACACTGCTGCATTCCTGGGAAACCATCTTCCACCTGATTTGACTCTAACAATAATTCTTTCAACTAGCCATCATCAGTGAACAGGGTGGGCTGAATCGCTTTCCCTTCTTGTTTTTATTTCAACCCCCCTGTGCTGGTAATGCCACTTTAGCTGTATCAAAACTAAAATGTCTTTTCCTGTGTTTTTTTTCCACCCTGTTTTTCTACAAGAGAAAAAGTCAACAGAGCAACATTTTGCTGAGCCTGTTTCTGTCTCTTTTTTATCTGTGTAACTGATGCCAATGGAAACATTAGCCACTCTTTCAAACAGCAAGCTGCAGAGGCCAGCAAAATACATGTGGGTTTGTGTGTGTGTGTATATATATGTATATATATATATATATATATATATAAATAAAACATTAAAATAATGCCTACTTCCTTTTTTTCTTCATTTTATTTTAAAAAACAGGAAAAAAAGCCATGGATGTTTGAGGGAAGATTTCAAGATGAAGCACCTTTCTAAGTGTTGTTTTGGTCAGAGGGAAACCAAGAGTAGATTCTCAGCTGCTTACATGGATGTGACTACTTTCTGAGAGCGAGGACTGATACCAGGGGAGATCTAGTCTTTTGTGGGTTCAAAGATCAACCCATATAGAATTTCTGCTCCCTGCATGTCTTCCATTTTATGGGCAAACAAATGTTATCTATTGTTAGCTCTGCAGAGCCTAAAGAAGTAGGGGAGGAAATGCTGGATTGTGTCCCACCTTGTAACACCATATTTGTGTGTCAGTTATTACAGAGGTCCTGATACATGTATTTTATAGGCAGGTTTAGGTATTACATGTATCTATGAATATATTATGATATATATATATAAAACACACATTACTGCAGTCAGTGAAGCTCTGGCAGAGTGTTCATCACACTAAGGGTGCGGTAACCAACTCATGTCCTCTGGTAATGCTCCACACAGACCCTAGACATGGAGGGGTTGAAGAGAGGAGGACAGAGACCTCTTCCCTGTTCCAAATGCAGGACAGAGACCTTTCCCCATGAGGCATCATGTCCCTGTAGCAGAATGAGAGTATGAGGATTTGTACCATGGTCCCAGGTGGATATTTTTGTTTCTGCATTTGTTGCATTTGTTTCTGCGTTGGTGCATTTTTTTCTCAGCAGGCTTCAACCTTTAAATATCTTTTATGTATTTTTCCAGTCAGTGCCCGTGTCTCATTGCTTTATGTTCACTTGGTTGATTGACACTACAAAAGAAACTGGTTTGACACTGGGGGCTTTACTGTGGAGAAATTAAGCTTATTCAGGGAATGTAGGTTTTTCTGCCACTTTCAGGAGGATCTGGCTTTCCAAGGGATGGACGCCGTTGCTTTTGTTTCTGTGTCCACCTGTGTGGTTTAAGGTCTCCCTTGCTCCTTGTCCTGGGAAGCTTGGTGGGTTACAGCAAGTGCTGGGGAGCAGCAGAGATTTCAGTCACAAATGCAGAAAATCTCCCTGTTGCAGAGCCGTCCCCAGCCACCATCTGTGGGGAGGCACAGCAGGACCTCTGACCAGCCCTGGGAACAGCACGCTTCAGACTGCCGTTATCGCATGGTTTTCAGAGCATTGGTCTTTTTTTTTTTCACTTAGCATCTTTCAACTGGCTGAAAATTACAACCTTAGCAACATATAATTAGTGCGTCCTTATAAACACCACGCATGACTGCAAAACTCCGCTGGGTTCTTGTCCTGCAGCAGAAATACCCCATGAAAAAGAGTGAAAGGGTTATTTTCATGCTGAAAGACAGAGGTGCTCTGCACAACCGTGTGTTTGTAGGTGTGGGGGACCAGACTTAATGGGGAACAGAGGGGGCACAGGTCCCTGGGTGGTTTGTGTGTGGAAACCTGGGAACCCTGCCCAGACACCTCCACCAGTCCTTTAGGGCATCAGCAAAATGGCTATTGAAAAGTTTTGTGACCACTAAAATGCATGTCTTGTGTGGTCCACTTTTGTGGAAGGGACTTTAGAAGAATAAACCCCATTAAATTCTCCCCCAGGTGCACACACTTTTGACAGACTAATAGGAAGTAATGCAGTAATGCACTAGGCAGTGTTCAGGGATAACTTTTTAAATGGCAATCCCCAAATTTCTGTCATATTGTACAAACATTGCCATTAAGTAAAAAAAAAAAAAAAAAAAAAATAATCTGTACAGTATGGTACAATTTTACTGGTGGGTATTGGCATGAAGTTTCGACCTTCTATCCTGGATTAATATGTGTAATTATATGTAACATGTAGTATTCAGTGGGGCTTTTTAAATTCATTGCATTATTCTCGTTCTTTAAAGTGTCACAGGTCTCCCAGCAAATTATGAATCTTTTTAAGGCATAGATTTTAGACACTGAGACTGTCTTATTTTGTTGTAAAACTCTTTGAGCCCTCTTCACTGCTTTGCACCAAGGCCTGGGGGGGGGCAGCTTATGGTTCCTGAGGCCTTTGCCCCCTAATATGAACAGCCAGGAAGCCCCAGCATGGTGATGGTGCTGGGAAGGTGGTTTGTAAGCTGTGTGGGAGAGAGAGATGCACATCACACTAAATGCTACATAGACCAGCGCTGGCTGTTAGTGTTGAGCTAAATGTCCCAAGTGCCTGCTGTTCTCACACTGGAGAGGGATGCAGAGAAGGGCAATGGGGCTCTGTAGTCCCTGCACTGCCCACCAGTCTGTATTCCCATCATCCTCCCTCTGCCTTGGATGAGGGAAGAAATCCCCAGCACCCCATCACCATCCCAGGTTGTCTTTACCCTTTTAATACTTTCTCTTTTGCCTGTTGCAGAAGGGCCAAAGTCAACTTGAGCTGCGGATGCCCCGGTGTTTGCATTTGCAGACCCCATGTGGCTTTACATCTGCTTCTACTTTCACCAGAGCCATCTACTGCAGTTCGATCCTGGTATTTCATATCCGGGCACTGGTCAGTAACTATCACCAACTCAGATAGATAAGTACAGGAGCATTTTCTTGTTGCTGACACTTTGTCTTTCCTCCCTGCTTCTTGCAGCTGAATGTCTTTCCTCCTGGCTTCTCCTGCGTTCTGCCCCTGGTGTGTGCATGTGCTGTGGGGCTCTGGTAAGTCGACATGCAGAGAGGAAAAAAGGGAATTTGGGGAAAGAAGTGGATTTCAGCTAGAGTTACAAAGAAATCTGAGACACTGGTGTCATGTCTCTGCCTGGAGGATTAGGCTGCAGGGGTGAGTCGGAGGCAGGCGGAGGCAAACACTGCTTTGTCCCCTTCCTGGGATGTTTTGCCAGGAGCAGCAGAAGCATCACAGGCAGGTGAGCAAGATGGGCTGGTGGGCAAGGCTCATGGACTTGAGGCCAAGCTGGCCAGGAACCTTGGGTGTTTGGCCAGCAGCCCTACATGGCTGCTGCCCCACATCATTTCAGTAAGGACCACTGCTGCCCCACCCCAAGCCTGCGCAGAGATGCCGGTGACCAAATGTGCATCTCTGTGACTACGAATAAAGCCCCAGCTGTGTGTCATTTTGAAAGACCCTAATTTTAGCCAGCCAGCGCAGCACCCGGCTGCGCATCACCGGGGCGGCCTGGCGCACATAGAGGGCAGAGCTTTCACCCTTTTGCTTGGCTGAAGGGGCTCTTTCTGCCGGGGGCCGGGGATGCAGGAGGAAGAGGGAGGCGCGTTTTGTCCTGGGGACAGGGTTAGGAGCGCGCCGGCAGCGGCACCGTTCCCCGGCCAGCCCGCTCCAGCGAGCGCGGCGTCCGCGCTGCGCGCAGTGTGACATGACCCACGAGAGGAGCGCGGGGGTTGCCAGGACAACCCTGCGCCGGCCCGTGTGACGGCCGCCTGACGTCAGCCGGAGGCAGAGCCTGCGGTTTCGGCCGCGCAGTCAAAGCCTTGTGAGCGCCCGCCCGGTGGATGCTGGATTTGTCCCCGCCGCCGCCGCCGTTTCTCAGGGGCTGCCAGAGCATGGACTATTAAAAACGTGCGTTTCTGCAGTGTGAGG
This sequence comes from Psilopsiagon aymara, assembly GCA_024733675.1. Taxonomy (NCBI): domain Eukaryota; kingdom Metazoa; phylum Chordata; class Aves; order Psittaciformes; family Psittacidae; genus Psilopsiagon; species Psilopsiagon aymara. The sequence continues at coordinate 4,235 of JANRGW010033340.1, forward strand.
TAACCGTTTGCTTTATGTTCTCATCAGCGATTTCTTTTGTTCCCTTAAAAAAAAAAAAAAAAAAGATTGGAAAGCAGCTTATCAGGACTGATATTTTTTTCACTTGTTTGTTTTGGCTGGAAGTTTGCCTTGATGAACAAGCCCGGCACTATCAGATAAATGCAAAGCAGCTTCCAGTTACTAATTCTGTGTGCAGGCTGCAAAGCGGACTTAAATTTAGATTAATGATCCATGAAAGGAGAAGAAAATGATATTGTTCTCATTTGACACTTTGGGAATACAAATGAACACGAGTAATCCTAGGCTAATGCGTACAGGAGTTAAAAGAAATTGTGTTTGGGTATTCTGTTGATTTGGGCATCTCTACAGCTTTATAGCTCTGTTGGAACTTAGAAATGAGGGGTTTAATGCTGCCCAATTCAGCCGGGTTTGTACCCGACGTGTTCGGTGAGGGGGAAGCCCACAGCTGATGCACTTAGGAACAGCTTGAAATCCAGCTCCCAAAGTTTGAGCCTTTAAACCATCTTTGTTCACGCAGGGTTCCCGCACGCTCCCCGGGTTTTCTGTCCCTCTCCTGGGGCACGCAGCACTCTTGACCGTATAGTGTTTACAAAGGGAAGGATCAAGAGCTTCCTGAAAAATTATCTGAAATGTGCCTAGAGAGCAGCACTGCTGAACACAGGCTTTTACCCTTCCCCACACATATACACACTCGGCTTGGGTTTTGCCCTTTTTTTCTCTGTTCTGCAGTTAGAATAGCCAAAAAAAGAGCTGCAGCGTGAACAGCATCACCGTAATTGAAAAATGAAATGCTGTTTGAGTCCTTTTGTAAAAAGAAGAGCGGGTTTGGGTCTGTTTCTATACTACACTTACTCTGAGAGGGCTGTTGTGGGGAAAGAGGTCACAGGGCTCCTGAAGTTTAGTGACACAGCCTGAGTTTGTTTGTATGGGAACATACAGATTCATTTTAAGAATAGATTAGAGCTGAAGCATCGTGTGCGTTGTTTCCTGGAAAAGTATGCTCGATTGTTCTTATCTCCTCTAATTATATGCTCCTGTTCCCTTCCTCCCAAAGTTCAAAGGGTTTATTGATAATGGTAATGATTTTCTAAAGCAGCTGCCACTCTGAAACAGTCACAGAGCTACAAAACAATTTGAAACACAGAGCAATAAAAGATAAAAAAATGCTATGAAAATTATTCTAATGTTACCAAATGCAGCAGAAGCAATTGTTTCAGAAGAGGAGCCAAGGCAGAGATTAAAACTGAAAGCACTTCTGTAAGGAAAGTTATGGCTTAATGCTGTGAATTTCACTGCATCTCGTATTCTTAACAGAGTGACAAGGATAAATGCATCTGAAACCTCTAAACCATTCCACTTGGCAGTATCTCGTATGCTCTTTCCAATTTAACTCTTGTGCCTAGAATATCAATGTTTAGGGAGGCTGGAATATTTTTAATTTCTTTTATTAAATTCTTTAGCTGATGCCAATGCATCAGTGCATGAGGAATCTCGACTGTCTCCTTGTAGGTGAGTTTAACCAAGGTTTACAGGAGCCTTGCAGCTTCCCTGTGGAGGTACTAGCACCCCATGTGCAGCCTTCTGGCAGGGAGTGGGACTCTCAGTGTTCTCACAGAGGTGCAAGCAGTGTGGGGAGCTGTGTTTTGGCCGATGGTGGTCCACGCCTTCACCTGCATGGGAGTCTCCCTGGAATCTGAGTGGGGCAGGAGGGGAGGGCAAGATGAGGCAGTTGATGCGACCCAGCAGCCTCTTAGGTCTGCTTGTTCACCAGCTTACGCCAGTGGGGTAAGGCCAGTGAAGGACTGAGGCATGGAGTCTAGGGACTGATTCTTGCTAAGCGGCACCTGCTGTTCAAGAAAAGCCATTAACTTCAACTCTGGAGAATTTGGCTCAATGTATAGAGGCAGTCGCCTGCCAGGTTTGACTTGAGTGTGGCAATGATGCTCAGTGAGGGTTGGGGCTTCACCTCATTTGTTTAGGCTTGTGGCTTTCGATGCCTTGAAAACACCTGCAAGGGCAAAAATCATAGATGCATCTTTTGCTGAAGAGTTGTTAATTAGAAATGTTTATAAACAGCTGGAACAGACATATCTTGCATTAGTGATACTGAGCAGGTCTCCAAAAAGCTCTAGCTTGGCCTGAGAGAGGAGGATGATAAATTCCTTCATGTTTTACCAGGAGGGTCCCAGCCATGTTGTGGCAGGAGGCAGTTGGTGAGTGCTGCTGGGGTTTCGCAGGGATGTGTCCTGCTTGGCAGAGTGATCAACTCTGTCCCCTCTTTTTGAGCCCCTGGGGGCTTTGGGAATCCCGTCAGCCCAGGCTTCTTTGGGCCCCAGAGGTGGGGATGGCTGAGATGTGGTCAGACAGGCTGCTGCAGGCAGTGCCGGAGTATGCAGCTGGAGGAAAAGGCAGAAGGGAAGGGCAGGGGACAGTGTCTGAGTTGTCCCATGGCTGCATGCCTCTGCTCAGTGATTTCATGCTCTCGTTTTCGCTGGTCAGCTGTGTACCAAATCCTTTTGATAGACACTTGGATTTTACCCTGGATGTGTGTGAAGTTGCAGGCAATGTAATGCTAAACATCCCAAAATCTCTGCCCTGCTATGATTTGACCCACCATGAGAAAAGAGCCAGCAGCCTGTAGGTTCCTTCCTACCGCTGAGAGAGAGGGAAGGTGGCTGCCTCCCATCCCTCATCCTCTGCCCAGCGCCACAACCATGACACTGCCAGCTTAGCTGGACTTGAAATCCTCTGACAAAGAGAAAATTGTAAGGTTGCACACGGGCTTGGTGAGAAATCACCTTCTTCTGGAGTGGCCAGATTGACCCTCATACCTGCCATCAGCCTTCATAGCATTTACAAATGTCACCTCTTTGCACACACACAAGGAGGAGATCGTTTCCATTGACAGCCTTCTTGTCCACAGAGAAGGGTGAGGAAACCAAGAATTCCTAAAGAATTCAAGCATTTCACCTTAGGAAATATCTTTGCTAAAACCGGGACTGAGATCTCCTTAAGTCACTTCTCACACAACTGGATACAGACATGGAAATTAAAAAAAGACATGATCTGTTGATGCCTCTAGCCTAGTAATAATAACACTCAAGCCTTTCGCGTGCTCTACCTTGTTCTGGTTGAGTTGATGGGCAATGACAATCTAAATTTAGGCTAGAAGCATAATAAAACCTAGAAAAAACTTGCAAAGCAGAATGCTGACTCCTTCTTGCATTTTTCAGACAGAATGAGATTTCTGTCTTTTTAAAGGTCCTAGTCATTACTCAAGGCAATAATTCAAGAGGAATAAAATCCCCTGTATAGGGGGGAAGAATTGTCAGACGCTGGGAACTGATATAGGATTATGGAATTTCAGGCTCTTAAATTACATGTTGCAGAAGTTGGTTTCCACCCTGCTAAAAATCATTACGTTGTGCTAATTTAAGGTCCTACATCAACATTAGCAATGACTGGTTTAAATGATAACTGAGCTGCAGTACAGATTTGGTATTTTAATCAACAGTTGCTTTTCCAATTAAAAGCAGATGCCGTGTATATGGTACTCCGAATGAAAACTAAAAGTTGACCTGGTGATTGGTTCCAAGCTAAAGCAACAAAAATCCTAACTCTGGAATGTTTTTGGTAGTCATATTTTAGAAGTAATCTTCCATGGTGAGCCAAAATCTGTGCAGACAGCTATAGTCAGATAACAGTTAAAAAAATAGACAATGTTTTGGCTGTACTTTCGCTGCTGTTAAATTTATCTTCTTAAATAGCAGGGAGTATGAGTTGAGGTTTGAGAAACAGTAATCTTGTAATTATTTTACATGGATCGAATTATTCTGTCGTCAAATTTGCATTTCAGACAGCATTACAGTATGAAAATATAATTAGAAACTGTAATTCAGGAATTGCTGAATGTGGTGTTTCCCAGGGGGAGCACTGTGAAGAAGCTGCCCTCACTACAACTGTAGCAAATGTCAAAATCCTATAGGTGGGAAATGCGAAGGCTGAGTTGTAAAGTTCTTCTCCCTTCTGCAGTCTGCACTCACTGTCAACTTTCTGCCAAACTTCATTTTTCTGTAAGATTACTTTCCACAGAAACATCTAATCATTAAGAGCTGAAGTGCTCAGATCCTGTTCAGCTGAATTTCAGTCTGGCTGTGCTGAGAGCTGCTGAATTGCTTTCAGCCACAAAATGACACTGAGATAGTGTAAGGATCTGATTTACGCACAGGAAAGCCAAGAAGCTTGTACTTTGGGCTGAAATGCTGGTTTTAATCTGCCCAGAGCGTGAAGTTCCCAGCAATGCCTCCTATCACAAGACAGAGCAGAGGATGGGTCTCAGTTTACATCTATTTCTCTTTTGTAATTCAAGACTTTTTGCTGCACATGTTCACAATGTTGTGCAAAGTTTTAGCTGTGTAAATCTCATTGATGTTAATCCTTACTTTTTTTTTTTTTTAACCATGCTTGTTATGATTTTTGGCTTATCAAAGACGAATTAGCTGGAAATGAGCGTATCTTTTCTTTTTAGTTGTGTTGATAAAACCTGTCCAATTTTGTCAGACACACACTTTGGAGAGCATCATGGCCCATTTTTCTGACTGTCTTGTTGGGATGTTGGACAGGACTGTATATGGAACTAAGCCTGTGATGTACAAAGCAGAGCTGGCATTGGGAGGAGGTAGAAGGTGACTGTGTGGCATGTTCAATACTTTAATGTCCCCATACATTTCTCCCAGTCCTGCTGAGAGACAATCCCAGTGCTCTTCCAGAGGAAATGTCAGGGCCAGGGAGGAAAAGGAGCAGTGTGGACTTGTGAACTCAGGACCATATGGATAATTGGGCTGGCTGGTTCCCAGTGACTCAGGGATACAGTTGCTCCCAAAATACTCTGTGGAACAAGATCATGTGCCTCCCAAAGCCACCTTCCTGCACTCATCTACAGCCAGCCGGGGTGCTTTGCATGGATGCAAGGGGGACATCTACCCCATTGGTCACATTTTGTGTGATGCACATCTTGCAGTCTGGATCAGCTATTTGCAATGTGAGCAAAGGGCAGGATCTGCAGGGTGTCACTGACATTGACCTGAGAAGGCATTTTTGGGTGCAATAAGCCAGGTGGCCTTGCCTGATGATTCCTGTGTGAGGGCTGGTTTGCAGGTGGGTCGTGAGCAGCTCCTGAGCATCACCCCCATAGTTTTGCAAATTTCATAGAATCATAAAATCATAGTCATAAAGGCATGGAATTATGGAACGGCCTGGGTTGGAAGGGACCTTATGTATCATCTAGTTCTAATCCCTCTGCCATGGACAGGGTCACCTTCCGCTAGACCAGGTTGATCAAAGCCCCATCCAACCTGGCCTTGAACACTGCCAGGGATGGGGCAGTCACAGCATCTCTGAGCAACCTGTGCCGCTACCTCACTGCCCTCACAGTAAAGAGCTTCTTCCTTATATCTAATCTAAATCTACTTAGAACTCCAGAGGAGTAGGAGACTTTCAGCTGGCTTTGTGCACAGAAGCAGGTGGACACTGGAGCTGAAAGCTTTGAGGCAGGTTTATACCTGCCACATTTGTCACAAAGCCTCTTAGCAGTGTGGTGAATTTCACTGTCAAGAGAACAGGGTCCCAGGAGTGTGCCAGAGCCATGCTGACTCTGTTGGACCAGGTGAGGCAGGGCAAGTAGGGGAAGGAGAGCCCTGGGCAGGACTAAGTGAGCAGATGAGAGCTGGGTTTGTCTGGCCTACAGAAAAGAAGGCTCAGGGGAGTTCTTATGTTCCAGTAGTTAAAGAGTGGCTACAAAGAAGATGGAGACTCCCTTTTTACAAGGAGTCACATGGAGAAGACACGGGGTGATTGGTACAAGATACTGCTGGGGAGATTCCAAGTGGATACAAGAGAAAAAAATTTCATAATGAGAACAGTCAGCCATTGGAATAATCTCCCCAGGGAAGTGGTGGACTACTGAACATCCCTGCTGTTAAGATTCAGCCAGGCAGGGCACTGGGACATCTAGTCTAGGTCATGCTTTGCCTAGAAAAGATGGACCAGATGATCCTTGAGGTCTCTTCCAACCTGGTATTCTATGATTCTATGGTGACTGAGCTGATAGTGAGATGAGGCCAGGGGCAGCCTTGCCACTTCTTTGTTGTTCTGCTATCACTGTTCCTGCACTGCTGCATTTGCCCCAGCAGGGACCTCTAGTAGCATTGCTCAATGTCCCTGGGCATCTGCAGTACAGGCCAAGAGTTGTGTGAAACAGGACTGTCTGAGGGAGTTAGGAAAGCCAAATGCTTCTTCTTAATAGTGATGCTCTGTCATTTTGATGTCAGCTGGTGTGGCTCAAAGGGCTGTGGCCTCTGCTCAGTCCTGGGTACAAAACAGCACTGGAGAAACATGGCACAGTCAACCCTCACACAGTAGGTGCTGCTGAAGGATGTAGGTGTTTTAATTCTCTTTAAGAGCTTCATGCTTGTTCTCTTATTATAGGCCAGATTTTGGAAAAAACCAAGACTACATGTACAGAGGTTCTATTAGACAAGCAGATCAGGTAGTTTCTAGGGTTTCAGTCCAGAGAAGACAAGTTAAAGGCAAAGAAGGACAAAGTTAGCTTCTTTTCTTGCTAAATTCCCTCTGTCCTAGGGCAGGCAGATTCCCTGATTATGCCTCACATAGCCTTTCTGTGTCTCCTCCAGGACTGCAAAAACGCAACGGATCCAGCTCATTTGAAGTGTCTAACTTCGGCTGAATAATACTCAGACTTCAGCTATGAAGCAGTTCAGCCTTAGAACTTTTAACTCGAAAGAAAATATTCTGCTCATGTTGTGTGCATGTTCTTAATGGCAAATCCAAGAGACCAAGGGAAAGCGAGCACAAAGCCGTTGATTATTTCCACAACTGCTATATGCTTCCTATCACAACACTATTCTTTTGTGCAGAATGGCAGCGTGATTGCGGAGTCCTCTTTAACTTCACCATTTTAGCGAGCCCAGGTCCAATTAGAGCAATTATATCTCAGCAGAAACACTGTCTGTTGTTCTCTGGACTTGTCTTCAAGTGTCCTATTCATAGGTGTTTATCTTTTCTGAGATGTTTCATGTAAAGTCATTCTGACCCTAGAACAGCCTCATCTGAAGGTTAGCCTGCATTTTTTGTACACTTATTTCACAGGCTGATGTACATAATAAGAAGAAGCTGGCCAAGACATACCTTTCAGTTGAACCGCAGCCTTCTCTTGCTGGAACATTGTTGCTGATTTGATACAGCATGTGGATTTCACTTTCAATTGTTTCACTTCACCTTTCACTTTCAGTTAGTTTACTGCTAAAAATTGAGAACACTGTCAAAATTTGTAGTTCTTCCTTGCCACATTGAAGGGTTAATCAAAATCCCCAGCATGAGTTGCAAGGCATGTAATGTTTTATGGCATGTGATTTTAAACCAATTACAGCTCTGGGGTCTGTGTGGGACTCTCTGGTCTCTGAGTTATTGAAGGGCCTTTGGGTACTTCTGCGGAAGGTCTGTGTTCTGCTTTACCTCTGCTGTCAAGCCTGACAAAGCGGCTGAGTGACTCCTGCCAAGGAAGTCCCCCTTGTCCCCACGAAGGTAAAAGCTGAGAAGCAGAGCTCAGTGAAAGGCAGAAGTACTGGGACTTGGGAAGGTGAGGGGCAGTGGAAAGAGGAACTCTTCTCTTCCTGAACAAAAAATAGTTTTTTATTTTCTCAGAATTCTCCTGGAACTGAAAATCTGGAGTCACCTGCCTGAAACAAGATGAGCCCTTTTCTGACAGTTCAAAAATGAGACTGCCTGCGAGGAAGCAGCCCCCATCCCTGCCACTGGCTTCATGGCATCCGTGGGAGTCCCAGCAGACATGCATAGCAGAGCAGTGTCGCTTTAGGAACCAAAAGCATGAGCCCAGACCTTAGTCATTCTTCCTCCATCAACAGGGCAGTGATTCTGCCATACTCATTTCCTATTCTGCCTGTCTTCTGCTAGGTTTGAGCCCATGATGGAAGGTGACTTGGTTGCTTTTGTCAGGAGGACCTGCAGAGCCACCCACAGTGGTGGCCCAGATGTCATTAGTGCTTTCCCTTGGCACAGGATGCCACAAGCAGGAGAGTCATGCCAGTGCTGACCGGAGCTGCAAAGGCACGTTGCAGACATGGTCACGACAGTGGCAAGGGTGAATGAGAGCTGACAAAACAGCGGTGCAACATGCTCCACACCAGCTCCATTTTTCCAGGTTTATGTTTACCTGGATTTACAGCCTTAGAGATTCAGTTTCTCTTGCAGCAGTGATGGCCTTTTCCCTGTGAACCATTGGCGGTGGGCTTCTGTGCAGGGCTAGACCCCCCCACTCACCATGTCCACATAATGCTTGCAGTACCCCAATTAGAAAAGTACAATTCTTTCAGAGGTGACAAAAGGTGACAGAAGTGGCAGTAAGGTGACTGCCTGCCTGACTTTCACTCATCTTACATGAAACTGGGATCCGTGCAGAGCCCCCACCTGACTTAATTAAAGTGTCTGATTAAAAATTTAAGTGTATTCTACTGTCAGTTCACCCCATGTCAGTTATTAGTCCACTGTGGTGTTGCTCCCTTACCAAGAGTTTGTAGTAAAACACACCTTTGCTACGCGTGGCTCCCACAGTGCTTGCGGATGGCACTCAGGGCAGGGCATTGCAGAAGCAGCTGGGAGAGAACAGGTTAAGACAAGCCAGTTACCAGTTTGAGGCATTTTCAAAAATAGCAGCTTTTCTTTTGTTTGTTGAATGCCCCGTGCTTATCCAGCACTGTTCCCATTATTCATTTCTTTCCCAAAATAACATTTTTAAGCAGAGGAATGGCTTTAGTGGGGAGAGGAGGGGATCTGCAGCCGGAGATGGACAGCTGCACGTGCTCCTGTGTCTGCAGCGAGGGGGCTCAGACCTGCCCTTGAATGCTAGTGGCAGACTACCAGGCAGGTGACAATCCCAGTATTTCAGGCAATTTCACCTCCTCAGGGTCAAGCCTGACAATTCCTTCCTGACAGCCCTCAGCAGTGCTTCTTCAGGGCAAGCTTTGGGTTTGCACAGCTTGCAGCTGCCCTTGCAGAGGAATGGTTATTATTCTTCTCTCAGAGGGGAAGCCTGAACATGTCAGGATGGCTTCCAGCTGCACAGGGGACGTGCTCATGGCCAGCACAGTGGGAAGGTGCCCTGTCAGGCGATGTGCTTCTCCCAACCAGGCTCTCTGTAGCCCAACTTGACCAGAAGCATCTCTTGCTGGTGGATGCTCCTTCGAAGGGGAAGGAGGGGAAGCCTGTGGTAAGATAAGCCCAAGGGAGCCTAGCCCCAGGACGCATGATGCAGGCAGATCCCACTGAGCCAGGATGCAGCCATGGCCCTTGGGGTGTCCCGTCAGTGAATGGTGACCTGGGAAAGCAGCTGCTGTGGAGGGGCTCCCTGGCAGCACCACCAGGGCTGGCTGGGGATACCCTTCTTTCATCCCTCATAGTCAGGCATGCAGCCAAACAGCCCCCAAGCAGGTGCTGGCAGCATTCCCCCGGGGTGCCGGGAGGCAGTGGAAAACAAGCCCTGAGGGCAATTAAAAATTAAATGCTCGGTGGCAGCCCTTGTCACCGCATCTAGGAGTTCACTGTGGATGGCTGGCACCCAACTGATGAGCAGGAGGAGAGGAGCATCCCATCCTCACTGCTCACTGAACACCAGCCAGCCCTCTTGCTGCCCTGATGGGGGGGTGGAGAGGAGCTGCCCCATGTTGTGTGCAGGACCCCCAGCTCTGTCCCACCAGAGCCAGCAGTGCCTGCCTCTCTGTGGAAATCCCCAGAGCAATAGTGAAAGGCACCATATCAGGAGGTGGCCAGACCCAGATGAGTCACACGCTGCTTGGACAGATGCTGCTGCTAAATATGGGGTGCTGGGGAGCTGGACTGGACATACCACAGTCCTCTGTCTGGTCTGATGTCTGGAATAACCCCAACAATGGGCTTGCATAGTGCAGGTTGAAGCTGAGCCTACTGGCACTGGCATTTGGGGGTGCAAATGTCAAGCGTACCAAGGTTGGTATTAGGGGGTATAAGGGCCGAGCCTCACTGGGGCTGGCATGGACGGGTACCATTGACACATATGTGAAAAGCAGCTTCCATTGTGGTGGAGAGCAGGACCTGCATATACACAGTGTGGGAGCAAGGCTCTAGGCTCTCTGTTGCTGTCAGCAGAGGGCTGCCAAAATCAGGCAGAAGCCTGGGTGCAGAGCTGAGATGGAGATGTCCTGACCCCTGCCCACCTGTATCACCAGAAAGCATCAGCACCTGGCAGACATCATCCCCCAGTGCCCTCCTTCCCAGCAGGGACTGGACTGCCCACCCCACCATTCCCACCTCCCGTAGCCCTTCCTGCTGGCATTTACCTCTCCAGTGGTGCATTTGGCCTTCCATGGCATCCCAGTCAAACTCTTTGGTCTTCAAATGCTTTGAAAGCCCTTCAGAGCCCCAGCAAGCCCATGAAAGAGCCTGAGGCCACTTGCAGACCATGTCCCAGATGATTCTGACTTTGGGTCTAATTCATAATCCCTTCTTAATACCACTTTCCCGGTAGGTAAACTTGCTCCCTCCAAGCCTTTACATTTCTTACTTTATCACGAGCATTCCAGTAAGTGACAAGCTTTCCGGTATCATGAGATAACGGCTGTGTTGATACTATGGATGCTGGTTGTGTCCATGCTCCGCAAAGTAGGCAGCATCCCCAGCGCTGCAGCTCAGTGATGAAAACTGTTCTCCACCCACAGCTGCTCCTATTCCAGTTTTTCTTTCTACCAATTCATATCCTCCCATCTGGTGCCCAGCCCCAGTCTGGGACCTAGTCTGTGCCACTGGGACCATTTGATGGGGCAGATGGTATACAGTCACTCTTCAGGAACATGCAAATTGAACTAGCATGGACGAGGGAACTCCTGCACCAGTTGGTCACAGTGCTGGGTAATGAAGCCAGATGCATTCAGTTTGTAGTCACAGGTGATGTGGTAAATGTCATTGTGCATAACTGGGTGGAAATCCTTGGGAAAAAAAAGCCCTTAACAATAGAAATGTGTTTTTTTCTGGAGCCAAAGCTGGGGAGAGCTTGTGAGCTGTGCACTCTTGCCATGGCCACTAGCAGGAAACCAGCCCACTGGAGCATGACAAAAAACTGACAGCTCTAGTCTGTCAAATGAAGCAGTGGGATTTTAATAGGACCAAAGCAGAAGAAAGTGGGAAACATGGCTAGAAAGGATAAATAAAAGCCTTTGGTCTGTAGAGAAACAGGCTCTTTACCCAGCCATCTGTATAGAGGGACATTATTACATGCACTGCTGACCTGACTCTGTACAGAGGTTTCTTCCCTCATGTGGGTTTGATGTGGATTTCCTTGGTACACACTCTTCATTCAGCCTGGTTCAGTTATAAACCTTTTCTAGTCTGCAATCCATTTATTTTAAAGATGTGAACATTGCAGAGGTGAATATCCAGTACTGTACCCCTTTGCTCCACACTTTCTCCAGGATGAGTGAATTCTTACAATCTGTATTAACCTTCTCAATGAGAAACTGACATGATCCACTTTTCTAATGCTGTGTTGTGCCTAGCATCTGTTTTCTAAGACTCCCTTGCCTGAAGCAAACATTATGCTCTGCATAATGCCCCTGCTGCTCCCCGGCTGCCACAGCACCTCACAGCACTGCGTCTGCTGTGCAGCGTCCTCAGGTATTTCACATTTCGCTCTACAAGAGGGAAGTGATGTCCAAGGGCTCTCTTTGTAAAACTGCAGGGCTGAAAGAGGCAAAAAGCAAAGGAGACTTCTGAATGCAGTCTTCTGACGGTGCTTCTGGTTTTGTTGAATTCAACCTTTACCTTTTTGGCCTTGGGAGAGCCAGGGGAGCGTTTACCTGTCTATCTCCTTCCCTGCAGCTTTTCGGTGAGGTTTAGTTATTTGTATTACTTCCTCTGTTAGACATGGAGTGTTTTCCACTTTCCCTGTGTTTTTCAGTCAGATCCACTACCCATACCTCTGTTCTGGTAGCAGCCTCCTGTCCCTGGGGACATCATTGGCTGTACAGCCACTGGAATGGGACTTGCCTTCCACCTTGCTGCATGCTGGAAATACAACTCATTTATGAGATGCTGAGCAGAAGTAGGCTATGTCACTTGGTAGAGGGCAAAATCTGTCACTTTGGGACTCTTTGGGCTGGGGTCCTCATTTAAACCGCTCCACGGACTGACTTGTAACCCCAGGCAAATCACTTAATGTCGTGGCTAATGTCAGTGGCTGTCCCAGTCAGATGAACTTGACCATGGCTATGATGTCTTGGCAGGTCCTTTCATCCTTTCATTGCATGGCACTCTGATTTTATTTGCAGCTTTACATCCAAGCCCTGCACAGCAAGAGGGTATTGGCTGGGATTTTTGAACAGTGGGGTTTAGTAAGGCAGGACCCAGCTTTTAGTGAAGCAGGGCATAGCCATGACGGTTTGAAAGTGTCAAGTTCTCACCTTTCACTTGCAAACAGAAGGTACTGTGCTCATATTGCTGCAAATAATACAGGGGATTTAGGAAGACTAGCATTAAGACATTTTTCAGAGTCATTGAATATGTTTTAATCCTTTTTAGCCTTGAGCAAACTCACAGAAGGATAGGTATGATTAAAGATCTGTCCTGTGCAGCCTGCCATGCATTTTTAGCCACACAAATGCTCTCCCTAGTGAAACAGAAATATGTCTTTCTAAAGGAAAGCTCATCAACAGGAAATATTTCTTTCACAATACTGCACACAAGTGTTTTTTCCAAGCATCGTTAGGTAATGGCACAATCTTTATAAAGTTTCTAGTTCCACTAAGCACCTGGCTCTAAGGTGAAATGTTCATTTTTTAACCAAAATGTGATCCTGTTTCAAAGCACAGCTTTTTTGTCTGATAATAAAAGCCTGTTCAAGCATCTGTGCATTTCATCAGTGTTTGCATTCCTTACTCTGTATCATATTTTGTGTTGTGCTTCGATCTTTCCACTGAAGCATCAGTGCTGTCCAAATTGCCACTGCTCAAGTGGACATAGTTCCCTATTCCTTTCTACTTTAAGCTTGTTATCTAATTCTGCTGGTGGGTAATTTTGGTCAAGATTTCACAGCACGCTAAATTTGTCTGTGCAGACAATACAGTGACATGCTTTTCTCCAAGTCATTGCTGAAATCACCCACCCCACCCACTGCAGAGGTTTATGATCGCTGCCTCTCAGGCATCTGGCACAAATGGAAGCAGCACCATTGTGTGACATGCTCATTACTTCAGGCATTAGTCTTGAGAAGTGCTGGGTAATTGAATGGTTTGTCATGTCTGTTTAAGCACATTATTCCTGAAACTGCTCCTCCTCCAATCTATAAAAGACTCCATAAAATTGTTTAAACATATTAAGAAAAATGTGATTTGCTCCAGGAATCTTTATTGCATTTCATTATAACCAGCTGAATTTAATGTACAAAGAAGATCACTTTAATTATAAGTGGGCAAAAGGAAGATCTATGCTACATTCCCACTATTCAACTATAAGCACCGTGCACCTTCTCCATCTAATGCAGTTAAATAAACTAATTAGGTTTGGTGTTTCTAATGGGAACAGTGGTTAACTATACTACACAGCACCCGAGAGAAGTTGGAAGCAGATGATTTTATTAGGTATTGTGGTATCTGTTCTCAGCTATTTTTTCCTGCCCTGAGGAAACTCATGAGATAGATAGTCAAAATGTAGGCAGAGAGTTCAGATGATGGGATGCCAATCTTGCCATCTCATCTAGAATCGGCTTCAGTGCTCTCGGTCCTGCCTACTCATGGGATAGCAGAGGACTGCAGTGTTCCTCTGCAGACCCATGCAAGGCTAGGTTTTGTCTACAACGTAAGGTGCCTTTGTGTCATTCACTAGTGTTTTGTTCTGTATTGCTGTTTCAAGTCCTGAGCAGACACTTTCTGCAGGAATAAAAGAGAAGACTCAGTCCAAGGTAGTGTTTTGGAGCAGCAGCTCCCTTCCACCTGTGTTCTTCCCATTAAGTGGACAGTTGACAACTTTCTTGACTTTTTGCATATAAATGCCTGATAGATAAACAGCAGAATCAAACATCCCCTTACCCTGCAGCATCCAAAGGGTCTGTGTTGGTTGCTGAAGGAGCAGCCCTCCTTAAAACTGTCGTTTATAGTGTTTGAAACATAAAGAAGATATATCAAAGGGTGAATATTGTGTTGTATGAAGTACTTTCTAGTCATGAATGTCTGAGGGTCGTTTTTCTCCCTGTGGAGGAATGGGTGTGCTGAGGGTCATGAGGAAAGAAGGAGGGCCAGCAGCAGAAGTGATGTGTGATGCAACACCAGGAATGTGGGTTTGGGAGCACAGGGATGCAGAAGTGCAAAGCCTTAGCAATGAAGCAGCAGCTTGTGGCTGTGAGAGCAGCCCCTTGCATTCATAGTGCTGCTGTGTGAAGGTGATAAGTGAAGGGGTTACTCCATGTCTGTCACGGTGTGGCTTAGGGGGAGCACAGGGCAAGGTCCCTCCCCGCCATCACAACCGGGACAGTCCTGGGCATATCCTGAAGCAGAAGGAAGTCAGGAAGTTGGAAGTACCAAGAGCTTCTGCACCCTGTTGTTCCTCTGTGAGTCCCAGCCACCCCAGGAACCTTGAAGACTGACCCCAAGTGATCCAGGAGCACAGGACTAGCTGATACAAAAAGCCATACAGAAAATCCTTTCCCCCCTCTTCCTGTGCATTGGTCCAGTCAACACTGAAATGCAACTGTCACGCGGTAATCTTTGTGAAGTAGACAGCTGAAAATTTATATGGCATTAATAAGTTATTCTGTTCCCTGTAGAAGACAAAGGGATCATGTTAAGGAAGAAAAATTTTGTAGGAAGTGTGAACTGCTCCATCAGTACTGAATAGAAACTGGGGACATGATTCACTTTCGAAGAAAATGGAAAACTTACTATTTCACAGATTTGGACAACATATTGTGCCAATCTTCTTGACTCCAAGGTTAAGCCCAACCAGCTGTGAATTTTATTGAGGTTACTTGTAAATCTTAATTTCAATTAAATTTCTTACAATAATCACATTGCTGTTCCCAGTGCTCTCTGATGCTTGAATTGACAGAGCTGGCAGGCTCTCCTGACCCGTCTGCTGCATCCTGGCACTCACTCCTTTGCTTGTATAACCCTTCACTCACATTCCTGCTGCTGCACATTCCGGTGTGTAGCAGTGGGAGATTACGCACAGCAGAGGAAACCAGAGATATTGTGAACATGTTTACTTAGCATTACTGCCCTTTTATCTCCTCTTGGTGATCCTTTGTGCCAGAAAGACTCTGCCTACTGTAAGAAGTGCTCTTGGTTTTTAGGATGCTGTTTCTCTTCTAGAGGAAGGCAGGGCAAGAGGGGACCTCCTCACTCATCCAGCCCACTGCAGGTATCTACACCATATAGAGCCTATCTGTGATTTTCCAAACTCCATTTTCACATCGCTTAGGCTATTTGTCTTGTGGTCTTCAGAAAAGGCTATTCCACAGACTTCACTGCTCTAGTGGTTAGAGATCTCCTCTTATTCCCAGCCAAAATTTATTCATGGCTAGTTTCTACCCATTTGTTCCTGTGCCAGCATTGTCCTTCAGTTTAAATAGCTTTTCTCCTTCCCTAGTGTTTACCCCCTCTGATGTATTTATAGACTACAACCATATCCCCTCTTGGCCTTTCTTTAGCTAGGCTAAACAGCCGAGTGCCTCTGGTCTCCTCTGAGAGCACAAGCTTTCCATTCCCTTATTTGGCTTAACATCCCTGCTCTGTAGCCACTGCCAGCCAAATTCCCTTTTCCTGACATGTTTTCCTGGCCACATATTACAGTAACCCAGGTGAGCCCTCCTATCTCCAAGCCCTTGTACAACCTGCTGTGTTTCTGTTAGTAGCATTGGTACTTCTGCCTCCCAGACTTGCCTCCCAGTCTCAGCAGGTTCACTATGAAGCATCATTTGTCTCCTGCAGGTCATATCTTTTTGGTATTTTCCAGTTATCTTACAGCTATGTAAGATCTTCAGCTCTTCCTTCTGATTCACCATTTTCAGTTAAAGCATCAATTCTTCCTACTAGTTCCTCAGAAACTGAACTTTGTAATAAAGAAATTCATCCCATTGTACTGTTTCAGTGCTAAGATCTACCTGTTCTTTTTGTGTGGTAGCCTGGCTGTCCAACAGTGCATCTCACCTTGGTGTCATCAGCAGCTGTACTACATCAGATGAAATGAAGATGTTAAACAAGATTCATCCTGAGACTCATCTTTGAAGAGCTCTACTGTAACCACATTCCACTTGGGATTTCCTCTTTCATTTCCACCTGTGATCCTTAAAGAGGAAATATCTGACACTGTCCATCACATCCTCCAGCAGGAATGATTTACTCTTATTTTACTGAAGTGGTTTTGAATTGATCTTTCTATATACATCTGTATATCTATTAGAAATTAAACTTATGTGCTTGTCTGAAAGCCAGTGCAGGCAGACTTTCTAGGGGGTTTCCACATAAGGTCTGTTCTGCCGAGAAACTTCAGTTCTAACCTCTAACATTTCTACAGCTTCAGTATGAGATGTCTCCTCAGCAGGACTTGCCAATTGTGCTGCTCAGGTCCGAGTGTTAGCAGACATGTTTTGCTCTGCTTCAGTCCCCCAGTGGGTTATGAAGCCAAATTCATGATTCAAATGACTAACCTCATTATTTAGGCTTAGTACACTTTTTTATGGGAATTTGGAATGGGGTGAAAATTCTTTTGTGCTCTGGCCTATGTTCCTCAGATCTTGGCCTGCAGAAGAATAGCAAAAATGATATTTATACCCTTTATATTCAATATGGGTGAGACTATAAATATCTTGTAGTCCTAAAACAACATTCCTGCTAGTTCTTCAATAAAGACTGTAAGACTTCTCCTCCAACATAGTCATACAATTCCTCACAAAGATCTGACTGTCTTCTTCATTGTGCTGAAGGCTTTAGAGACTTTTGGAGGAGTTAGTGGTAACATCCCACACACCAAAGAACAAAGCTACTTCTGTTTGAGGCTCAAATAAAGTTACTGAATATTTGGCTGCCCTTTTGATGACAGAAAAATCAGTCCTTATCTTCCTTCCCTTGAACAGCTCAGGTTTTAGATATCTCTCAGTGTTATCATCTAGTTCTTCTGAATCTGCTGTATAAATGAGAACTGAATGATTCTCCCATAAAAAAGATTAAAAAGCTTTCAGAAATACTGTTTCAGTCTAGTCAAGCACTATGATTTAGCTGGGTTTATAAACATTAGAGCATTCTCTAATCAGAATAAGCCTTCACCTTAGCATATTGAAGGCTATCTGACAAGCCTTCACCTTGTACGTACATCTGAGACGTGAAGGCAAGGACCAGATATTCCCATGATACTCCAGACTTCATTTTACATGCTTGGAGAACAGTTGTCCTGGCTGCAACTCTAAGAGTAATCAATTCGAGGAATTGTCTTCTGAGCAATCAGGCAGAAAAGGCTTTAATTTGGCATGAGGTTGCATTTTCCAGCTCTTTTTGCTAAAATAAAGGAATTCCACAGCAACAAATTATATAATTCAGTTTGACATTGGACTTTGAGCAAACCGAGACTGTCAAGCAGTTCTGTGAAATGAGCCTTCAATATTTCTGATCCTGCCTGAAATCAGCCCAAGAACTGGAGTTTGTTCAGTCACTCTCCAGAGGTGGTATTGACTATAGTCAATATTGCTGGAGACAGCAAAACTTAGGTTTCTGAATCAGTAGTTTGATGCCCCCTACTTTCTGTAGGCAAGTAATGTGATAATTTGATATTAAAATGGTCACCTCCTGAGCTGCTGACAAAGGATATAACTTGGAAAAGGTTGTTTCTAGATTCAAAGCATTGTGTGTGTACCTCACACATGCTCTGTCCTGCTCCACCCCCTTTGCTCTGTTTAAGCAACAAGCTCTGTTCTGGAGGCTCTGGCTGTGAATTTCCAGCAGCAGATCCCTTCCACCAAAGAAGCTCCCTGCCGATCTGAACCCAGCAGAAAGAGCACATTTGCTGGTCTCTCCCTCTCCTGTCAATAGAGAACACTGGCTGAAGATGAGCAGAGCCAAGCAGCTGGGTTCCCAGCACATGCAGAGCTCGTGGTATCAATTGGAGATGTCCCTGGGAGCCGCAGACCCCAAACCACTGCAGCAGTTAGTGCAGAGTCACAGTGTGCAGCCAGGTGCCTGGAGCCAAATTTCTTCCCCTTTCCTCTTCTTCTTTCTCAGAGCATCATCTGTTGGTGAGAAAACTTGGATGCAGGAAGCATCTGAACGACAAGCATAGGGAGGGTACTGTATCAGTGTGCAGCTGCTTAGCATCTCAAAGGAAAGACTCAGTTCCTTGTATCTGGCAATTGAGATACAGGCAGTCACATTATTGACAGAATTAGTTCATATTCTAGTCCATCATGTGTACAGATAATGCACTCTGGGATTAAACTTCTGCAGCAATAAATTTGGTAACCTAATTTTAAAAGATAAAAGCTCCAGTGAGGCATGGCTTCATGCCATACTCCATTCCATTCAATTTCCAGCACTTCGGAGGAGCAGGCAAGAAAGCCCTCGCTCAGGTAGCTGCTCCATGCCTCCAACCTCCTCCAAAATCAAAGCTTCTGGGGAAGGAAATAGAGTAGCACTAAAACTCCCCTCTCTCTGGGTACCGGCGTCTGCTGTCAGTCTTCACAGCTTATGTGAAAGGTCATATGGAGCAGGACTTGGAGAAGCCCTGTAAGGAAAGTAAGAAGTGCTGTTCTGCATCAGGAGAAGACCTCCCTCCCCTCACCCCATCCTTCCCACTTCTGCAGCGGTCTCTGACTGCCCTTTTGTCCCCATGAGTGTCAATAGCTGTGTGCTCTCCCAGCTCAGCCCCTGGATCTCTTCCTGGCCTGGAAATGGGAAGCTTCTGAGTACTGATAGCACAGGAGATACAGATTCCCACAGGCTGTTGCAGCTCATCATCAAGAAGTGGCAGAGGAGGAAGGATTGAGTAGCCTGTGGCACAGCGGTGCTGGGCAGACACCTTGGGCTTTGTACATGTTTTGAGGTAGGGATGGCTGAATGTGCTGGGCATTGCATAAGGTTGGATGGTGTCTGGGGATTGCTCTGGACCTGCAGGCTTCCTGTGACAGCAATTCAGGGATAGACATTGCAGACAGTAAGGAAACCCCAAGAGCTGTGTGTTTCAAGCAGCTCAGACCTCAGCAGAGGAGCTGCTGAACCTGTTTGTCTCTGCAATCTCAGAGGCGGGAATGGCTCTAACGCAGTGTGGCCAAGACCTAGAGAAGAGGTATCTGCCTATGCATGGGGCAGCTGTGCAAAGGCAGTTAGGTGTTTTGTGCCCTACAGTGCATCACAGCTCTTAACAAGTCATTGATTTTCACTCATGATTGAGCTGCCTGGTGTTGCTAGTGGGACCAGAGTTTCTTATGCAGTTTAACTGGCTTAAATCTCTCATCTGGCAACACTGCAAGGATGGCATTGTCAGAAACCACAGGCATGAAGCCCATGTAATATTGGTGGCAGTAGCTTTATTTCTCTTGGCCATGCTGGGGGAGTTTGCAAGCTACTCCAAACTTTCCCTAGCATTTGCTTGTCTTCATATTTGAAAAGGCAGTATTTGCACTGCAGGTTCTAGCAATCTGCTCAGTATGAGCTAGTTTAACATAATTTTAAACAATTGATCAGTACAAAAAGAAATCCTTGTGTTTGTATGCTGTCTTCATGTACGAAGGCTCAAATGTATGGTGCTCCAAATGGTGTGCTAAAAGCATCTGCAGTAAGGTGATGGTTGTCACACAGGTGCACAAAGCAGTGCACTCGGGGGAGCCCTTTCCTTCACTGCTGGCTCTTGGTGCAAGCAGTTTGAGTCATCCTGCACGGCTCCTGGAACTGGTTATCAGCTCTGTGTGCAGCAAATCTGTGTTATCCCCAACCACCTGTCTCACCTGTCCTGCTCCAATCTGCTGTGACTTTTGTTGAGCTTCATTTGACTAATTACCAACCTCTTCTCCACTTGCATGTGCCAGAGCGGTTCCAAGGCCTTGTGGGATGCAAGGTGGTGGACTACCCAAACCACGGCCCCAGGCAGGAGAATGTTAGAGGAGACACTGGAGGCAGCAAGCAGGGTTTGGTGAGGGTAGGTGTTTTTGAGCAATCTCATCAGTTTCTGTCAGTTCTGCCTTGGCCAAGACAAGCAGGCCTCCAGGCTCAGCTCTTCGGGATCCTCCAGGAATGCTGCTTGTAGCTGCTGGGCTTCACCCTGGTATAAACTGCTGTCACGTCACTGCTCCAGGCGAAGGAGACAGCTGAATGTTAGGGGAAGATATGGGCCCCTTTCATCATGCTACATGCTCATTTCCACAGAAGCATTTACCAGCAATTGCTCTGGTCCATTGCCAAAAAAGAGGAGTTTTTCTTCCTTCAAATAAGAGTGAATGTAGTACTTGAGTCACACCATGTTCTTATAAATGGTGGTTTCTCCCAGCAAATGTGCTACATGCATAGGAAGAAATCATAATAGAGGGACCAGAACACACGTCAAGGCTTTGATTGTAAACTTCCAGCTCTGGGAAGGAGATGAGCAATCTTTATGTTGAATTATAACTACAGATATTTCCTTTTTTCCTAAGCTAGTGTCTGTTACCATGGCCACAACCTTCAGAATTTTCTGGCTATTTACACTCATTAATAGGAGTGGAAGAGCAGATGTTTAATTACATTCTTCTTATTCCGTTCACTAGCGTACAGCTGACATTTTAGGAGTCTTCAGTAAAAATAAATCAATTTTTACTGTTTATAATTTTCCTAAAGAAAAATAGCAGAGGTTAATTAATATATACCAGCATGCACTTCGTCTTCTAAGTAGAGGTGAAGAAATCAGTGTCTTGACTTGATAAAGACTGAATATTAGACTGGTACTAGCAGCAGTTAGGGGTAGATGAAAACCGTGCTGTAGAAAACAGATCAGGAGCTTCCAATTCTTGTCCTGGGCACCAACAGCCCAAAAGGGCTGAGCATGTCCTTCTAACCCTCGGTTTCCACCCAAAGAAATGCTGTTGAGTCAGGGCCCCTCTCTCTATGTATCCGTACATCAAAAGCAGAGTCTTGAGCAGGTCCCACAGGACCTCCTGATGAGCTGCAAGCAGTCATGACTGAATGTTCTCAGTATCACCACTGTGCTGAAACACCCCCTGGGATTTCTTAAAACACGAAACCTTGCAAGAAGCTTCTTCTCTACCACATTGTGGCACTTCCAGTTTGTGATAAGAGACCATAATTACCCAGGAGATTGCTTAGTCAACAGGACTGCAGGGCATGCAGTCCCCTAGGTCTCCCATGGACTGTTCTTGGTCTGTTGCTCGTTACTTAGACAATGTCACCTCATATGTCACAGCATAGATCTCTCCATTAAAGCTTTCTGGACAGAGAACCCCAAATATAGGGTTGCTTAAGTTTAACATTTTATCTTTAAATGGTGGTGACCCAAACATGTCTTGAGAAACTTGGTGTCTCCCTGTGCCTGTGTCCCCACTAGACTCTCTCTGGGCAAAGGAATGCCTGGTTTCTGGCTCACAAGAAAGATCAAGTGTGAGGTAGGTGCTGAGTGCTACTGAGACTGGTGTGTAGTTTGGTTTATGCTGAGAAATGTGATAAGAAGGCAAAATCTGATGTCTGCACATTTCCAAGGACAAATGGCTGCAGAGCAAGGCAGGACTTCTGGCTGTTTGTCTTGAGCATGTTTGCACAGAGGGGCCCTAATTGTCATCTCACGCTTACTTTCTGTGTCTAAACTTGTTTGTGTCTATGCCTTGTTGCTCTGTGCCTGAGCTCTTCACCAAAGGCTTCTTTGATGGACTGAAGTGTTGAGGAAGTGAATGCCCTAGAAGAGTGGCTCCCAAGATGTGAATTCACCTCTGCATATACAGGCTGCTCTCCCATTCCCTTCTTAATACAGTTGCTCTAGTCCAGTGCTGTTTAAGTCCGTTGTTAGTATTTTCTTGACTTGGAGATGCTAGGTATCACCTTTTTGATGAATTACAAGATGTCTTTGTTTTGCTGTTGTTGCCCAGCTCCTCTTGAGCTAGTAGCGCTTTCTAACTGGAAGCTATTTATGTACTAAATTGACCACAATCTCAGCAGCAATTATGTTGATGAACACTGATCTAAAGATTTTGCAAACCAGAGCAAAGGACAATGCTGTTTTGCCCTCAAAAGCAGAGCACAGGCTATGGAGGGAGATCCAGCATGGGATTCTCACTGGAACCCCAAATAGAAGCAGAGATGCTAAAAGAGGCATTTTAGGTCAGGGTCAATGACTGCAGAAAGTCCCACAATGAGAGATGTGGTCAGCGTGTAGCTGCTTCTCACAATCCCTGCTACTACATAGTGCTTACAGCATCTCCACCACACTGCTGCCTTTAGGCAGCCAGGGGAATAGCTCACTGATGACTGATGTGCCTCTCTGCTGTGGTGGGGAGCAGGCTGGCTGTCCAACACTCCCTTCTCCTTTGACCATGTGCAGGTTGGCTGCCATGGTTTTGCATTTATTTTTGGCTATGCAATTATTTCGTTAAGTTGCAATCCATTTAGATGCTGTAAAAACTTGCCTTTGTGTATGAAATATCTGTAATTAAATGTGTCCCCCCATTATTTCATGCCTGCAGGGTACTATCTGCTATCTAAAACTCTCATTTTCCTACACTTTTTCCCATTCCCCTGTTTCTCAAAGATAGTGCAATTTCCCTGGTAGCAGTAAGTCCATCTGATAGAAGGCTTGATCTTCGGGTTTTAGGAACTGATTCTTTCTACAACAGTAGTAATGCTACAGATATATCCTAAATAACTTGGTGAAAACTTAATACCATGCTGCCTAGCCTGTGTGAGTTGGTGTAAGATAGAAATAATGTTACCCATGTGGAGGAGAAACATAACCTCCCTGAAGCAGGAGAGGAAGCAGAAGAGGGTTCGTTCAGTAGGCCGCACATTTTTAGGCAATCCCGTATTCAGGGCACATTTTTAGTTTGCAGTAGTGGAAGAAGCAAGTGCCCAGCTTCCAACATCTGCTTCACACTCCATGCTTGACTGATCACATCTCTCGTTAAAGCAGCTCAACAGGCCTGCAGCACCAAGGTCACATGAAGGTGCAGTTGGTCCTATGCAAAGCAGGTCTGACGGATGACCTCAGGTCTGTCCCATCCAGCACATCTGGAGAACCTATTTGGTTCTTTACTCAAGTCATTCACAGTTCAGTCTGGCACCCCACCTCTACAGCCAGATCTACACTCTGATTTATACTCACCTATCTGGTAACCTAATCAGGGAGTCTTTTATTTTGTTCTCTTGAAAGTGTCTTTCTATAATAAGTCCATATTTCTATATTATTTAAGCTAATGTTTTATATATATATTATGCTAGGTTCAGCAGTAGCAGTCATTTTTCTCCTTCTTAGTAGCTGGTGCAGTGCTGTGTTTTTGACTTTCTGCCTGGGAACAGCACTGACAACACCGGTGTTTTTAGGTGCTGCTCAGTAATGTTTACTCTGACCAAGGACTTTCTGAGTCTCATGCTCTGCCAGGGAGGAGGGAAAGTCAGGAGGAAGCAGCGACAGGACACCTGACCCAAACTGACCAAAGAGATATTCCATACCACAGCACATCATGCCCACCATATAAACTGGGGACAGTTGCCCAGAAGGGTTCGATCACTGCTGGGTCAGGCTGGGTATCTGTCGGCGGGTGGTGAGCGGTTGTATTCTCTTCCCTTGTTATTTCCCTTATCATTATTATTATTGGTGGTAGCAGCAGTGGTTTGTGTTATACCTCAGTTACTGGACTGTTCTTATCTCAACCTGTGGGAGTTACATTCTTTCAGTTCTCCTTCCCATCCCTCCAGGAGTGGAGGCAGGAAAAGGGGGGGAGTGAGCGAGCAGCTGCATGGTTCTGGCTTGCCGGCTGTGCTTAAAACCCAACGCATATATATATACACATATGCACACATATATATACACGTATATATTCTGTGTACATAATTCATACATGTACATATGCATAGATTACATCAAAAGATAAAGCTGAATTTTTCAGTCAAATGCTTGGAAAAATTACAGTTTCAGTGATCTGTGCTTTCATCCCTGATCTCTCCTAGCTTGCCCCTATTTCCATTTAATTAAAGCATATATTGCAGTGAGATCTGTCTTTCCTTTATGTTTCATTTCAGTGACACACCTTAGAAACTAGTTGCAGAAATTCAAGATTAGGATCTCTGTGAGTAAGGAAGATCCCTTTCAAGATAGGGAATTTACTTTTAATTCCAAAGCTGTGCACCCCTGAACTCTTTATCCCATGCTCCCTCAAATGTAGAGAGTCTTTACTTGCAAATTGATGGAACCTGCCCTGCATTGCACCACAACTCTCCCCCTGCAAAGCAGTTCGAGTGCTTCTCTGTGCGAGTATACAAGGGGGACTTACACATATTATCATTCCATCAAGTGCAACTTTGCACATTTACTTGAGTATGGGTCAGTGGCAACAATACTGGAAAAAACAGTCGGTGCTTTGTGTATAATGTGTGTATACGTAACACAGGAAGATTATACAATTTAAATAAATTGGGTTTTCACCTCTGTGACTATTAGTATGTTGCTAATTGAGCAGCTATATATAGAATGAGTCAGAAATGACAGAGGGAATTATCCTAGGGTTTTATCAAGCCTCTATCAAATGTAGCATTTTTTTCTTCCCAAAATGTAGCTCCTTTAACCATTTCTCCAGCCCAGCTACTACATACAAAGGCTACTTTGAGCATCCTGTGTGTATTCTGAAGAACAAATAATTTAATGATAAACCTGAACTGCTTAATCTTTCCTGAATCTTTCCTTGTGTATGCGGGACCCACTTTAAAGCTAAGCTTATAAAGACTGACATTTGTTTAAAAAAGAGTAAAACTAGATTCCAAGTGAAATGGGTAAAATACTAGGATGTCCATGCTCATGATTCTAAGGGGAGTTGGACAGCTCATGCTCTGTCCAGTGCAAGGATCTATGTGCTGCTGGATACAGAGTGCACTTGGAGGTATGTCCTCAAGTTGCTGCTGTGTGTTTGGCCTGGTCAGTCCAGTTCTGACTTCTGTCTTGGGCAGAAGGGAAAAAAACCTGTATTTTCTATGCTCTGTAAGTGTGCAAAGATGAGCGACTCAAACCGTTTAGCTGATATGATGCTGGAAGAACAGAGCATCTGCTTGGTTGTGAAGTGTCTGTTTAGATCTGTTACAACATTCAGGAGTTGCCTTCTCTGTTTAACATTCAGGAGTTGCCGTCTCTGTTTCTTCATTCTATACTTTATTGTCATCAATCAAGAATTAAGTCAATACATTTGTGCATGGATATATCTGCCCATGTAGTATGATACAGGTGTTGTCACTATGATGGCTTAAGAGAATGAGAGATTAATAAGGGAGAAAATATTTTTTTATAGTGTAAAAAAGAAGAATGTACCTTTGGCTTGTACTGGTGAGTTTTACATGCTGCTATCTGCATGGAGAAATCATTGAACAATTTCAGCCTGGGCTGGTCACACCTGGAAATAATTTTTTTCCTGAGGTCTTCCACTTAGTTTCAAGTAGTCTCCAACCTAGCCCAGTTTGTCAGAGCAAGTCAATTGTCCCAAGAACCAAGAAGCATCAAGTGAAATCAGGCCTTGCCAAAGCCCCCAGGGTCTTCAGATGCAGTGGGTTTCATATATGTTTGTCACCAGGTATCTTCTAATTCATCATCTGCTGCCTTTAAAGTGAAGAAGATGAAGCTGCATAAGGTCTGCTAGTCAGTATCAGCTCACATGGACAGCTGAGACCTACAGGGATGTATAATCATGATTAGGAAAATGTTCTTTTGTAAAATGGCTACTCTAATACCAGCCTTGAAGTCCTGATCCTAGAGAGAAGGCCTATATGAAATCTTTAAAATGAGGTGTCTAAACCAGTTTTAGATTTGGTACAATTTGTGGTCCACTGCAATATATCTTTCACCACACTTCCTAACCCACTGCTTTTCAGGTACTAACTGCCCGCCTGTCACCTGCTCCATGGAGGTTAATGGCCACCTCCCCCTACACTAATACCCCTCTCTGCTCCAGATGTGCTAGTTACCCTTTTCTATCTTGTTTGTAGTGCATTAACAATGATTAATTTGCAAGCAACCTGTTTCTGTCCTGTGTTTAGCTTGGACCTCACTGCTTTGTCTGACCCACTCAGGTACCTGTAAGAGTCCATTTATTTTCACCTTATTAGGTGGTTAAATAAAAGATTTGTGAAGACCTTTCTTCACAAATACAGCTTCTTAGCAGTGATTTTTAAGCAATCTCATGAAGCTCTGCTGTATTTATACTTTTCTGTTGACATCATGTGCAAAAGAGGGTGAGGACACACAAGGATTGTGACTTCAAGGACTACCTACACTGCAAAGGGGCAGCATGTGGGGCCTTCCAGGAATGCTAATATAGACCTCCAGTCAGAAGGCAAACCCTTTATCTGATTTATAAGTGCATGTCTAAGCAGTGGGTAGAGAAGGGCATGCAAAGCTTGTTTCAAAAGACCTTTTTTTTCCCTGCATAAGCAACAGGAAAACTCAAAGTAATAAGACTCACATCATTTTTTCAGCAGCTCCCCAACCTTCAACTTCATGCTTGAGGTGGCTACAACAACTGATGTGCCAGGACTCAAGGAGACCGTGTCACTGCAAGCGTAGACCCTCACCTTTTGGCCAATACATTTTTTTTACCACTCATTAGTCACATGCAAAAGTTCTTTATGCTGATCCACCACCATGGAGCATGGATTGTTCTCCATGCACTCATGTTCCTGGTACCTGGTAGCCCTGTTAGAGGCCCTAATAAGCCTGTGTCCCAGGCTTCCATGGAAGGGTCAAGAAGTCAACTTCCAGGTCTCTGTGCAATAAATCAGGATTTATGCAGCGACTGGGAATTGGGGGTTCACTATAGGATATACCCCCCTACACATGGCACTGATGCACACTTGTTTCTGCACACATATGAAACTCATAGTATTTAAGTGACGTACATGTTAGATGAACTTTGACCTCTACTGCTTTGACTACAGCAGAAAACAAGGGTCTAAAAATAAGGAAATGTTTGCCTCTTGGAAATTTTCTGAGCAATTAATCTAGGAATTATTGATGTTTCTAATTTTGTGAGCACAGGGAGGAGCATCAGTCACACTCAGAAATGCCAACTCTTTGCTGATAACTCATAAAGTGAAATGGCTTTTTAATGAAGTTGCCAGAAGAAGGGTTTGCTGCCAAAATCAAGGATATTGCTCCATCCCACTCCTACTCCTTCATCAAGGAAAATTCCAAGAAAACTCTGGCTTTCTCCCAAAGTTGTTGTGTGGGTTTGGGTTTTTTTCTGAGTGCCTGAAAACGAACTCCAAAGCCAACTTTGCTGCCAACCTTTTAAAAATCTGAAGAATGACAAGATATGATGATAGGAGGTTTCACAAATCAGTATGAGATCACTGAAACCGGTTCCCATCTGATCACAAATGAATGAACGATGTGTGGCTTTGAACTGTGTTCATGGTATGATAATGACTACATCTTTCATTTAGATTGAGATCAAATTAATCCTACCAAGTGCTGGGTGGTAAACTCTTGATAAGTGACTGGTTTATCATTCTGTGGAGACTCATGTGAAAACATCCTTATTTTAATTTAACTGAGTGACAGAAGTTAGAGCACCTTGCAATGAAATATATACTGTTTGTTCATGAGCTGCTCCCTTTCCTAAAACATGCATTAAAAAGTAGTAAGCCTCATGGGGAGCATCCTTCTTTTAATAAAGAAAAAGCAAATAGTAAATCAGAGGGTTTACATATATATATATTTGCTTAGTTATCAACTTCTCAATCTTTATTGGAGGATTCTGTTGGCAATTCACAGGAGGTTCGCTGTGTTGCTCACTGATTGAAGTGGCTTCCCAATGAATCATGAGAACATTATGAGACATGTTTGGTGTTACAGGATGTGCTTTTATTATTGAATAAGTGATTTGTATGGTAATTTTATATGACACTTTACAAAGAGTGGGCTGATTCTTCAGTGTTCATCCTGTTTCCAAGCAGTGCAATTTCACTGGTTTTCATATCATCAGTAGCAGAAGAGAGGATTAGGAAATATTTGATACATGAAGTGAGAGGAAGTGTGGAGTGTCCAGGGAGTGGGCTGGGACAGACCTTACTGGTGAAGATGATGTGGAAGACAGAATTGTCAGTTGAAGATATTTTAAGGACATCTTAAAAGCTATAAGTAGCAAGCAGTGAGAGGGAGGCATTTCAAGTACCAGGCCTTTATTTTTATAAGGCTTGATAGTGAGAATGCGAGAGGTTAAGATTACTGTAGAACAACTGGGGCATATGGGGCGCACTGAGTGAGAAAATTAACTGGAACAAATAATGCCAGAGATAGAGATCTATTGGTGAGATTATGATTATATAAAAGTGTGCATTGTTGAATGGATCTGAAATATTTGTCATCATGTAGTTGGTGAATCTTCCATTAACCACAGGCAAAAACTCTGATTAGAGTCAGCATCTCACACGCTCACATATGCTTCCACTCCTTTCCATGTCTGAAAAGTATTGTTTCCCAGGAAAAGGAATCAGTTCATCAAAATCTGTATTTCTAATCAAACGTTGGTGATGATACTGTTCACAGTTCAGAAACTGCTCCTAATAACAGCAGCACTGTTACTCTACCATTAAGACAAAAGCAGCAGGGCAGAAAACATGGTGTCTGAAATGGTAATAATTTGCAAAGAGTAGATACAGAATAAGTCTTCCCTACCATGTCTGCTGGATGATTTAATTGGAGAAAAAGACGCAAAGATTAAGCCATAGATAGTTTCCTTCCAAGGTTTCTAAAATCTGCTGCATCAGTCATGATATATTTCATTGTTAAGGTACTGTTTCAACACATTGCATGGTGTGGAAAACACCAATATTTGGAAATGCTAATAGTGGGATCACAAATACAGAAATAGAGAAAAATTTTAGAGACATTATTTGGCATGGACATTTTCAAAGACAATAAAAGAGTAAGAAAGATGGTGTTTGTTCTAGGGAGCTCAGAAATAGAAGTGGAAAGTAAGTAAGAGATAAGGGAAAAAAAGAAGGAAAACATTGAAGGAAAGCAAAATTTTATACATTAACACAAGAAATAAAAGTCCTAGGAGGAGGAAAGTGGGGAGAGGCAGTAGAAGTCATATACAAGAGGTGTCAGAGAAACTGACATCTTGAGAACAGCAAAGAAGCAAAAGTAAACTGGCCTAAAAATGTAACAGAATCGGCATTTCTATTTACCAACAGTCATTAGGAAGTGGTGAAAAGTGGTATTTTATTCCATGTTGGATAAAATCTGGTTTTCCTAAAGTTAAACTTTGGAAAAAGATTTCTGGTTCTGCCACTTCTACTTTTCCACAACAATAAAACAAATTGTTTGTTGTTCATATGAGAAAGAAATTGTTTGTCTGAAAACAGTTATCGGATGAACTTTGTTTACCTCCTCCTCGGATGTTAATAGTGAAGGCAGAAATGCTGTTAACCCCTTCATTTGTAGAGGAGTTCATCTTAGTTGAATTTACAGAAAATATTTTGTGATGGCAAAAAGGTTTTCAAACTGATAATTAAGATTTTTCAGTCTAGATTCAGTCCTAGGCTTTGTACAGTGTTTCTCATTGCAGTCTGTGTAATGATATGAACATGTCAATTACACAGCTGTGTAATGATATGAACATGTCAATCATTTTTGTTGACTTCATGCAAGCAGTTTAATTTTTTTTGCTACAGTCTCTATTATGGCAATATGATAGATGCCATTACAAAGGCTCCTTTGTAAAACAGTATTGTTTATATGAGTGGCTTCTATCTACACTTAATATTAAGTAACAGTAAGAACATAAAGATTATTCAAGCATTTGTTTATATGTGTGTGTGAGAGATGGACAGAGGAGCCCAGCAAATTATTTTTGCACTTAATTTGTAAAATGTTTTTCTATGCCTCTTAAGGGAGTTTGCTTACCGACCTTTACCATGTTGTTCAAACTCCCAAATTCATTCCTGTTGAGTAATTTCTAAAATCAGGCAGCACACTGTGTTATGCATGAAATAGCAGCCGGGTAATACATGGGGCTGTGTTTTTCATGGCGGGCTGTCAGGACTGGTTGTCATTCTGGCTTTCAAAATGAGTACAAGTCAGAATCTTCTTCCAGTAACCTCATAGATAATATCAAAGAGAAGTTTCCCATCAGGTTAGTACAGAAATTGTGCTCAGAGTGAACAGAAAGCAGCATCTCCACATTAAACACCCGATACGCACTGCAAGATCCAGCCCTCCCAGGTCAGCTGCCCACTTAGAGTGGGGAGAAGAGGATACCCTGAGGTGGCTTGAGTAATCATCAGATTATGAAGAAAAAGAGGAGATACTCTCCTCACCGGAGGTAACTACATTCTTGTCCACAGGAGACTTTTCAGGGGACACAGCAAAGTGCCTGAGCTGGGATCCCTGACTGAGTTTAGCAAGCAAACTGGATCACTGGACCAGCCTGGGGACATGTGGTTTTCCTGCACCTTACCTGCAGCATGAAGATTGCATCTGTGAAGAAAGAGAAAAGTTTTTTGGAAAAATAGCAAAGACACTGTCTTAAACCAGAATTAAAAACAGATTTAAACCAGAATTAAAAGGTTACTTTAATTTGTTGGTGCTAAAGTCCTTCATGTCAGTATGACTTCTCAAATAGAGAGTTCAAATTATGTCTCATCTGAATGAAGTTATCTTTTGAAAACAAAGAGATTTATCTTCCTATGAATGTTCAAGAATAGGCATTTAACATGGAACAAATATTTAAATTAACAATTAAAAACTTTGGTAAAATGAAAGTAGCTTACTGCACTGTAATTTGGGAATTACAGGTTCCCTTCAGATGTAGGGGCTGTAGGCTGTGCCATATGTCACTGAGAGGATGTTTCCTCATGCATTCGCAGGAAAATCTTGGGTTTGAATGATGAATTCTGTGAATTTGGCAAGACAGCATGAAGAATAAAATAAAAGTGGATACCATCAAACTTCCTTAGACATCTAGGAGCTAGAAATTTGCCATATGTCACTGACTTCCATAAGCAATGCTGAACACTGGAATATTACCCTGTTCTGCAGCATTACATATTGCCCTAAGTCATTAATACAAAGCAGATGGCTTTGTTGTTGATTAGAGCTGGTTAGAATCTGAAATTCCCATTCCAAAGGAAATTTTGACATTTATATTTATTTTCACTGCAAATTGGAACAAAACATTGAAATTTCCAAGTGCAATGGAAGTTAAAAATTATCTGGAAACACCGAGTTGTTTCACTTCATTGGCACTGAATCTCCCAATAATGTCAAAACCAATGTAATGGTAAAATTAGCATCCAATATAAATGCCAAAACAAAATTAATAAAAAGATAAAGTCACATCGAAACTTTTTGCTTTATTAAAAGGAAAATACAAATTTGAGATTATAAATCCTAATGTTTTCCCAGAATTTGTTTTCCATTTCCACAAAACATTTTGATTTCAGCTAAGATGCATTACCTGATGGAAATGGGTTCTAGTCAAAAAATGTTCACCCAGTACTATTCTTCCAGTGTCAGTTCAAGTATGTAAAGAATCTGAGAAATAAGACCTGCACAAAGAGAAAATTAACACTTTTATCTGCAGTTTAGAAACTTCTTTGAAAACTGATTTAATAAATTCCTACAACTCACAAAATTTCTTTGGGCAACCCTATCATCCCTTACATTAGATCCCTTGTGTTCAGGCACACTCAACAGTGCTAGGTGCTGGACAAATCATCCCTGGCATGGACCTTCATCTTTATGAACTTGTAAACTCTGACATTATTTTAGTGCATCTTGTTTCCATCCCCCTAGCAATATCCTGGTCCTGGCAGCCAGGACCTCCCACTCCCACTCTCAGGTTGCCTGCTTTGCCAGAGAACATTCCACTAGGTTTCTTCAATATGGAACAAAAGCCCACAGTTACTTTCCAGGTAGGAATCTCCACTATCCTTCCTTTTCCCATCACAAGACCATCATTAAAATTGCCTAGTTTGCTGGTTAATGGCTCATTTTTTTCCAATGTCATGCTTTAATTTTATCTGTCAACACCAATTCTCTGCTGTGGGATAGGAGACCATTTGTTAACCATTTTTTTAAGGGTAGAGTAAGCACAAATATCACTCTTTGGGAGTCACATGCTATTTATTTACAAAGGTAAAAAAATCAAGATCATGAATTCACATCAGCTTCTTGTGTTACTTTGTGCAACAGTAGCTTTCTGCTTGAGTTTCCGCTGCTCTCTACCAAGGTGTTGCATATATGGTTACATAAAAGGAGCGAACAAGATGTAGGACAGATTAGAAACCTGACAAAGTTGCTGCTAGATGAATTTGATGACTGCTGCGCTTGGGTGCCTTGGGAAAGATTACATTACTACCAATGAGTGCCTTACACAAAGGAGAGAAGTACTTCAGAAGAAAGGAGAATAAACTGAGTTTGACATGGCTGGAGATGGGAGTATCAGGATAAAGACAAATTGCAGTGACACAGGTGTGTAGGAAAGCTGTCTTTTCTAAAGCGCTCCGGCCCTCACTAGATACTGAAATAAGTGCTGCTATTTTCTGGGAGGTCCCAGTTTACCAGATACAGATGCTTTTTGAGAGGCTGCCTATTACACTGGTACCCAAAAGGAAGATGTGCCTCTTGAGAAGCCTGAGTTTAATTGTGGGTAGTGAGGACTTGGGAAGTGGATCTTTGAGCATTTTAAGAAATGTGGTACAGAAAGAGATGGTTAAACAAAGAGACTTTAGGCTCACAAGCTGCTCTCATGATAGGAGGCACAGTAACTGCAGAAAATGTCTGTCATTTGGATCTTGAAATAAGGTCTCCTTTTGAAAGGATGCCTCTAGATAAAGTCACCTCCAGCTGGAATGGGGCTGAGAGATTTTGCCAGCTCCCCTGCTGTTAGCTTAACACCCATGTTTATAAATACTGCAAATATCCTGTGCTTAGTGAAGCAGTCCAGTGCTGTAAAATCTGGAAAAGCAGCCTCCTGAGGGTGGATGTCCTAATGTATGCTGTTAGCAAAGTCCCTCTTGCCCTTTGTCATACAAAATTAGGCAAAGGCAAACATAGTGTTACAAAAATATAATTTCCTAGAGTTCGAAGAAATCAAATATATAAATATATATCTAATTCCCAAAAGAGTCAACTGAAGTCAGTCAAGACAAAGAGTTGCTTATTTTAAAGACTTAGATGATTCTACTCAGGATTAACAAACAAAAGCTTTTTCTTACAAAGTCTGTGGTAAACAGTTGCTCTAACTCTTCACAAAAAAATTATTATGAACAAAAAAGCAAATGAATATTGATGTGATTTTTATTGTGATTGCTTAAAGAATGAGGAATAAATCAAATTAACTGGTAAGACCCCTTGGGAGTGTGGGAAGAAGGCTTCACCAAAGCTGTGTGAGTTTTCCCCCTTTTGTCTGGTTCCTGTTTTCTATTTCCTTACTTCTCATTTAGCAGAGAACACTTTACTTTCAAGCTGTTCTGGGTGAGTGAAGCCTTTGCTGGCCAGCCCTGGAGAATGACTGTCCAATGCTTAATGCATCCTTTTTCACACTGCTCATAAGGTGGTGGTCATCACTTCCCAAAGAGGGCCAGGCTCCCCTCCATGTGCACTGAGGAGCACAAAGTTCCCATTTACACCCACTTACACCTTGGAGAGTCACTGTAGGATGTGGGAACAATGACTGTATTTTCTCATACCACACACTCAGCCTTACAGGAAACACTTGGAAACAGAGACCTTGTCTGGAAGCCCAAGTGATGCTGAGACCGATGCAGAGGTGAGGAGGTGTGAGCCCCTTTCGCTGCACAAGGCCGAAACACCACTTGCTGGTCTCACAATTCCAGTGAAGACTGTGGGCATTGCTGAGAGTAATGTGATAAGCACTAGGCTGTTACCTAGTTTATCCATTGATGCTGAAGACCCTGATGGTAATGTACTAGCATTTACTGACAGGGGCTTTCTGCTGCTTCTCCCTCCTCCAGCCCCACACCAGCCCTCATTGCTAAAATGCACAAAGGAATTATGTTAAAGAGAAACAGGAGACAGCATGGAGCAGCTGTAGCATTTCTCTGCCAGGGCAAATCCGAAGGGATAAGAGCCTGGGCTTTTGATGTTTGATATCCGTAAGCGCCTCCAAGTTTGAAACACATGAACTCTGTGCAGCTGCTCCTTGCTTGTACTGCCCACCTCAACTAAAACAGAGCTATGAAGGTTTTATTTCTATTTCCTGTGTTGAGTTTCTCCTGGGGGCTCTAGCAGCAAAGCACAGAACAAACACTGTCAGAGGAGCACTTACAGGCACCTTTTGTAGGGAAAGAATCCCCAGTAAGGGGGCAAGAGGAGTAGAAAGGTGACACAAAACAGAACAGTGACTTGCAGCGCTGAAAATATCGGGATCCTGGGATCACACTGAAAGCCTAATGCAAAACGAGTGAAATTTATTTTGACAAATAGGTTATGCAGTACCAATGGGTATGTGGATGGCATGTGTTCCCTAATGCCTAATGCTTCTAATGACAAGCATAAATATTGAATTATGGTCCCATCCACACCTTCTGCTCTATTTTTTTCCCCTTCATTTCTTTGTTATTCTTCCTTCCTGTTCTTTAGCATCAGGTATAATTTTAGCTATAAGTTTTACTCCATAGTAAATGTTTCAGGCATTGCGTACTTGTTATCCTGCCCTGCAAGTCTGTTTACTGCTGTTTCTCATGAGTATTGATAACAGTGTCAGATTTTTGTAATGAATCTTGCTCATGAATTTTATTCATTTTCTGCTCTTTGCCAATATAAGCAGATTAAATGAGGATGGCAAGGCTCAAAATTTATTCTGCATGTATTTATTCTCTTGCTAAGTCTCTCTGTGATTTTTAATAAGTTTGGATTTCTTTCAAAAATATGTTCTGAGATGCTGGGGTTTAAATAATTAAATAAAAGCCTTTTTTGGCAAACATTACCACACCGGTTACTCAAATGAACATGTGAAAGCAGACTAGAAACAGCCACAAGGGAATACAGCGGCTGCTTCCAAGAATGGGTGGCATAGTTTTCTGTGGGACCAAGAAGAAAAAATCTCAGCCAGGTAACACTTGTGCTTCACGATTGTTCTTTCCAGCGCTGCTGCTGCTGTAACCAAAAGAACTTGTTCCCATGAGTGGAATCCTGTGCTGGCGCTGGAATTTCCAGTGGGAAAGTGGAGAGTAGCACCAGAGGTGGCTCTGAGGTTGTGAATATCCGAAAGGCAAAATCACAGCAATGCAAGGAAGAGAGCTCTGCCCAGTGTGCTTGTCTGGAGTTCAGCGCATGATTACAGGTTTCCCGGTGCTGGGGCACATAGGAGATCGCTGATCTGCCTTCAGTTTTGCACAGTTGGTCTCTGTAGCCAAGCCTATGGTGTGATTTACCTTACTGTCCCCACTGGAGATATATCAGGCAGGATTTGTCTTTAAACCAATTCTTTATACCTTCCAGGTGTTTTGTATTTTGTAAGGTATGAAGTACCCAATATTCTAAATTCTCCACTTTTAGAGCAACATTTTCCTGTTGCTCTGAAGTGTTCCTTTCTCATTATACTTTTTCTCAGCATAAGATTTTCCTTCAGCTTTAAGCCTAAATCAAAATTAAGATGTTTCGTCTTTGGCAGACTGAGGTCAATCAAAAACAGAAAGGAAAAGGGGGTGGGGGAGTTGTCTTTGTATGCTGGGTCTCAAGGTTTAAAAGCATAAGTGTTGTTAGAAATGTGTTGCTAGCACATGCTTCTTATAGTGAACCCCCAATAGAATGAATTTGATTTCTTATAAGGAAATATGTTTAGATGCTTCATTGCATTCACACAACCATGGGTTAGCTGCATGCTTTTGGCCGCTGCAGCTTCCCAGCTCCTGCGAGCCTGTTGCTTAAGCAAGCAATATGTTTGCCTTACCCTGAGGTTTCAGATCGAGGTAAAAACTGTAAATGAGCAGCAGCAAAGTGCTGACAAGGGGCATATGATAGAATAATTGTTCATTACCTTCCTGCCCAGTCAGCTCTCCCTGTTTGAGGAGAAAGGTGCAACAGCATTGATGTCCTGTCTGCACACAACCTACTGCGTGGCAGGAAAGTCAGTCAGCGTGGTGTCAGTCACTATCAGTCACTACTTAACTTATTTATTCTCTAAGACGCTGAATTGCAACAGCATGTCATATAGCTCTGTCTTCAGTCTCATCTCAAAAGCTCTGGACCTAGACCTGATTAGAGCAAGCTGTAAATATTTACTTTATGCGGTGGTACCTGTGACATTTCCTACAACAGCCAATGAAGAGAGATTCTTTCCATAGCAACAACACAGCAGTGATATTTCTCTTTCTGATCTTTTGTTGACTGAAATAGTATCACCCTTTAAGACACAAACATTCTTTTACTAAGCAATATTGCCTTCAGAATTAAGACCTTAATATTTTTATACACCATGTTGTCCCATATAGGAAGCTGTTCATGTATGTTGTGTGTAACACCGTTGTATCAAAGGAAGAAACTGTAGAAATGCAATTAAACATTATCAATAAACACTTAATTTGGCTTTGTTTTGTATACCTCCAACATCTGTTCCCCAGTATTGTCAATGTTTTACTTTGTCAGCATGATTGCCATTCACTATTTACTTGCTGCATTTTTTACATTTAATCATTCATTAGAAATTTTAAAGATCTATAGAGGTGATAAAGTGTGAAAAGATGCCTAAAATTGGGTTGAATTTTATTCCATTCTGTGCATTTATTGCTGTCATTGTTGAGATTCCCTTAGCTCACTATACTCTGCCCATAATCTAATCTTTCTTGAAGAGGCAGGCAGCAGTGTATGAAGTGATTATAAGGATCTTCAAGTGTCTTCAAGGATTTTCTGTACTTGGACTGCAAAAGCATTTTGCTCTGTGTTGATAGAATGGGCATAATAAATCCCACCATTACAGTTCCTAGAACACCACCTATTAATAAGGAACGATCTAGAGGACAAAGAACATGATACAAATTCATCACAAGTGGACTCAGAAGTAATCCTATTGGTTTTGCCTGTGTTGCCTGGCATCACAGTGGCTGTGAATTTCAACCCTTTGCTGCAAGTCAGATATGGTTAGCTCTCCCTCCTGCCTGGAGAACATAGATTTTTCTGACTGCAATGTTTTGCAATGCAGTGCTTTCTGCTATTCTCTTTTTTTTAGTATTATAAAATATGTAAAAATACGTTGCACCTGCAGCCATGTGCAGCTATGAAGGCATCATTTTTTGGACTGGAACACATTCTTACTGGCTACCTCTTAAAGGCCACTGCCTGCATGTTACCTCACTACTTTATTCACCAAAAGACTCTGGAAGTGTGAAACCTGAGTTTTGCATTTTCAAATGTTTGGGATATTAAAAAGCAGCAAGGGATTATATCACTACTGCCAGCTCATTCCTACCGGGACTGGCTTGTGCATTAGTCAGAGATCTTCCCTTTCTACTCTAATGGTCTGAAAAGTGTGCAGTCCCTGGGGCTGCAGAATCGCTGCCCACGTGGGTGTGGGTATCTGCTACCTACTCAGGGGATTTTACTGGTTTTGTATTAAACTGGTACTGCTCTAAACTAAGCCTGGCTACTTCATTTGTCCAGTTGCTTTTCCATCCCGCTGGCAGACCTTGCTCTTGTTGTTTTGCCTGATATAAACCCGTCTGGCTGCCCTAATGCAATCCATTCACTCAGCTAATTCCCAGGTTGTTTATTATGGACCCTTTCCATCTCCTGCTGAAGACAACGCAACCTTCAGCTGCCTCTGCAGCTGTTGGACCGGGCCTATAAAACAGGGATTTTATTGCTATTTTCAAGGTATTAAGAGCTTGGGTTACTTAAAAACTGTACAGTATGTTTTGATCAGGATGAAAGAATGAAAGGTAATTGAAAAAATTTGTCTTTGAGGTGCACCTTCCTTTTTCCATGTGTTTTGTAGACACTTTGGAGGAAAAAACATTATTTGGATCAAGGTAGTCACCCAGACCCCTGAAATGGTCAGGAGATGGAGATGCTCCCATCAGGAAGGACCTCTCACCCCTTTCAGACTCCTCTCTATAAGCAGGGGAGCCTATTGTCCATCAACTGTGTAGGCAACAAGTTTAGACTAGATATCTGTTTCACCAGACAGCCACCAGTGGATCCTGTGAAAACATAGGAAGATCTAGGATGGATGCCACCGGTTTATCAGTGAGAAATAAAACTTTTTGGTTATTTTGATCCAAGAACACAGAAGGTTAAGGATGCAGTCCTCTAGGTGCCTTGGGGGATTCAAATTCACGCTAGGGAGGAGAGCTTCTCACCACAGGAAACAATTAGCATCAACTGCAGGAAGCATCAATTTCTTCTTCTCAGTTCCAAAGAGGAAAGGCAGTAGATTTGCTTCAAAGAGTGGTACATTTCTCGCTAGCTGCTGCTGACATGTAATGATGCTGTCTTATTCTTCATTTTTGAAAGAATTACTTTGGTCTGGAGCAGACATTTTATTGAATGCTCATTAGACACTCCAGTGTTCATAAATCCATCTCTGTGGCCCAGAGACTCTATTCTGACAACAGTATGAAAGTCTTGTGTAAATTATGTTGTAATTCTACTTAAGTTATCCCTACATCATATTTCAGTTGTGGCTGTCATTCGCGTGACAAATGCTGAGGCAGGTTTGTCGATAGAGAGTAGCTAATTCAGGTATAATGCTAAGCTTCCAGTAAAACTGATGATATTGCCTTTTGGAGCCAACTCGTTCCAGCTCCAAAACTTTAACCCAAAGGGCATCAGTCATTAGTAAATCTGCTGCACAGTGTGGTATGTAGCAACTTGCCTTAAATAAAATATAATTAAGGTGATTTAACGTAAGCTGTATCCAATAATATTTCTTAATGGTTCATTTAAGGGAAACGAATTGCCAGTTTTATTGTCTGGGTACTTTCTTTTTCTCCCCCCCTTTTTTTTTTTTAGGAGGTTTTTGTTTGGTTTTTTTGGGGTGTTTTTTTAAAGACCTGTGACCACCCAGATTACTATTACTTAGTAATAGATCCAATTTATGGCTAAAAGGAGAATAAAACCCCACAGTAATAGTCTAGGGTAAGGAAATCCATCTTTGGTAAAATCTTTTCAGATTTTATTTGCATTTTGAATTAAAATTGAAATTGGTCTTTACCAAAAAAGAGTCAGCTTCTGGGTTGCTCTGTTTGATTTTGGCTATAAAGATATATCTCTAAGGGTTTTCAAGCTCTTTGGTTTCAGTGTACACTGCAGTTACTCCATGATCCTGTTTTGGAGCATGACCAACTGAATATAGCCCTTTGTAACAATTGGGTTTCTGCCAGAAGTACAAATAAATATATCTCAGTCAGATCAGATCTTTGAGACAGTTGGGTGATAGGGATGGAGGGTGTGCTGCAACACAAAGCTACTGGTTAGCAACGCCTTGCAGCATCCATTGCTTACCTAGTGATTCCAAAGGCAAAGTAGGATGGCAAAAAATTCAATGTAATTATAGCTTTGCAGACCATGAAAAGACAATGCAATCAACATGCATTTACAGCTTGTTAGTTTCCTTACAGTATACACATAGTAGTGGATGCTGCCCAGAGTTTCAATCCATTCCCAAGAGTGAACTATCATCAGAAAACTCAGAATCCAGCACACTGCTTTTCTACAGCTTCCAAGCTAATAGTTTTTAACCATTAATAATTAAAATACCAATTCATATATGGGTTTTTTTCCTCTGCAGGTAATATTTTGACACCAATATGGGAAAGCAAAACAGCAAACTACGCCCTGAAGTCATGCAGGATTTGCTAGAAAGTACAGACTTTACAGAACACGAAATCCAGGAGTGGTACAAAGGCTTCTTGAGAGACTGTCCCAGTGGCCATTTGTCTATGGAGGAGTTTAAAAAAATATATGGGAACTTTTTCCCTTACGGGGATGCTTCTAAGTTTGCGGAACACGTATTCCGCACTTTTGATGCCAATGGAGATGGAACAATAGATTTCAGAGAATTCATCATAGCCTTAAGCGTGACATCGAGAGGGAAACTGGAGCAAAAGCTGAAGTGGGCATTCAGCATGTACGACCTGGATGGGAACGGCTACATCAGTAAGTCAGAGATGCTGGAAATCGTGCAGGTATGTGCTGCTTAGAGGCACCTCTTGGCCTCCCTCCTTGCAAGCAAATTATGAGATAATGTTGCAATGAGACACTGAACAAAAAGCTCTGGCAGCATTTGGGGGTTTATGATCTTGGTTATAACTGCTTGAATGTAAAATGTTATTTCACTTGGCAAAGATCATCTCACAGTTCAAACTACAGCATTTGATATCCATTGCAAGTCCTTCCTGAGCAACACACTGGGAAGTTGTCCCTTGGGAGCAGTGCTGGGCTGGAGCACAGCAACTAAGCTGCTGAAAATTTGATTCTGGCCTCTGGGAAATCATGGACAATTACTTACAGTTAATTACATTTGGACCAAGTAGACATCCTAAATCAAACCAGGTAGTGTACTTTCAAGGAAAGGAGCTCCTTACACAGTAAGAAACAAATCTAATTTGAAATCATGCTGTTATGAAGAACCAGCTCACATGTTTTAAAAGGTGTCTCTCTGCCTAATTCCAGTAAGGTCTGCATCCTCAGTATCATACTAGCTGTCTTTGTATTAAGTGCCAGGATAGATAAACCTTATCTGGGTAGACAATGATTCCATACACAGCTTCTCAAGATGTATTTTCTTGTGGTGTTAGTAGGAGTCCCACCTCATTTTGGCTTCCCCTAACATGTTTTTATCCTTGAGGCACATCACTCCACTGAAAGCTTTAAACCACTTTTGACACGGCAGTATATTTACACAGCTTGAAGCTGCATAGTGCAGCCCTGTTAAAAAACAAAAAAAAGCCTGTTATCAAGATCCTTTCTTTCCATGGAAATTTTGAAGTCCTAACAGTGGAGTGTATTATTCAGACTTCTATTTGTGCTGGAAATCAAGGGAAAGGAGTGCCCACAAATTATAGGCTGTGAGTGCAAACTGCACATATGGAGTCAGCCTACTGCTCTGTCTTTCTACCTGGAGCTTGTCTTCCTACCAGGTGCCCTTGTCTTTCTACCAGGGCTCTTCTCATGTCTTCCAAATGGTAGCTACCAACGGCACTTGCTCTGCTTCAGCAAGACCAGATATGATTCTCAGCTGCAAATGTAGGATTGTGTCTCTTACTTATTCTGTTTTGCATTCCTGTGTCTGAGTAGAAGAGCAGATAGCGCTCAGACACAGAGACCTCCCTGCCTCTGTGCCATGACAAGCCCCATGGAATATTTGAATTAGAAGATACTCTGTTCCTTACAAATCTTCTTCTCCCCTGGGAAAGGTAAACAGGTTGTCATTTATTGTTTTTCTAGCTGTATTTCTCCTCTTGAGAAAACAAAGAGAATCCCAAAAGAACTCGCAAAGTACAAAGCAAACACAAGGAACCAAACCCCAGCAAGCTCCTCCTCCTCAGGAGGAGATGCCTCAAGGACCACAGGACTCCTAGCTGCTGTTGAGCAGCCCAGGAATGCCTCAGTGCTGAGTGGCAGCACAAACCCCTAGATCAGATTTACAAAGAGGGAGGACAATAAACACATCAGTGGCTGTATTCTCTGTAGAGAGCCAAGCGAGGAGCAGCAAAGCTGGCAGCATTTTCCAGTTACCCCAGATCAGCTCATGAGCATGTTTAGAGGTTGAAATGCTGACTTCTCTCCATAATCATGTTGGTACCAAATTGTAGCATTGTTCTTTACAGTCGTGATGCCATCATCAAATGAGCCTGAAGCTTAGGGATCAGTGTAGAACAACATTTAGCCAGTTTGTACATCCAACCCAAAGCAACACTTGGACTGCACACAGTCCTCAGCCTGGCACTCCAGCCCTCCCACTGCACTCCTTGGGAGATTTGGCTCTCTCCTCCTTTCAGATTGCAACTGAGTGATGCTTTCTCACATTTACTCTCACTCCACATTTTGAGGGACCACAGAAACAGCAATTACAGAGTAAACAGCCTCATTTCTCTGAGCAACAGTGATTTCTGTAGCATGGACCATCAACAGTTTTCCAAACAGCAAAGCTGCCATTTCTGTGATGGAGTTTCCCCCAAGGCAATGTGCTTGTTGACCTCATCCTGTTCTCTTCTTCCATTTTCTATGGCCACAGAAATCTGCCTGTATTGCATTGGTCACCTGTAGCTCCTCCTGGTGAGATAAGACTTGTTGCGTAGTCTCTGGAAGCATGTTTGGATGACATGTGAAGCTGAAGTAGATGAGCACATTTTCTGGCTTTATCGAGAGGTTCCCTTGATGTGGAGTGATTAGACCTAAAAAAAAAAAGCCCAGCTAGCAACTATCACTTTCATTTACAAAAGATGATTATTTTTTAATCTGGGAAGACAGGATTCTGTGTCAAATGTCTTCTTGGAGGCCTTAGCCATCACAGTCTTTCTATAGTGAAAACCAGAACTCTGTTATATCTCTGCTATATGTCTCAGAAGAACCTATTACAAGTCCCTTATCTAGCATACATTTGCCTATTGGTATAGCAGGATTTACTATGTTTTCATTGGGATTTTTGCATGAGACAATACATCAAAATGAATGCTAAAAGAAACACCATCAATCTAACCGTCTTAGTTTCACATAAAATACTGCCTTCTATTACTGTGGGATTACTGTATCTTAAATAACAGTGACAAAGCGTGCTTTTCTTCTTTTTCAGGCTGCTTTTCTTTGTGTTTTGAAAGTTCTGTCTCTGTAGTGATTTTCACTGTTATGCTGAGGGTCACTTGCGTTGCCTTTCCCATGTTCTGGCTCAATCTAACACCACTGCAGGCAATACTGGCATTGAACTCTCGCTCAACATTGCAAGAAGGTGCTTGTGGTAACAGTGGTAGTGGCAGCAGCACTGAAGAAGCAGAGCTACGATAGGATAAGATGGCTCATATCCCTCAGAAGCCCTAATAATGGGTCAGCTGACAAGGAGATAAGCATGAATGGTCCATGTGAAGCTTGTTTTCTCTGCAAAGGATGGGACAGAGGGCAAAGCACCTGCATTCTGTTAGACTCTGTTTACCTGCAATGCTGTTAAACCATGTCTGCATATCCTATCACAGACTCACCATGCCTGTCTGTGCCCTTAGACCAGTCTCCAAAAAGCCCTGCTTAGAGCTGGCTTCACAGTTTGGAGGATCGCACAACATGAAGGACTTTAGTGGTAGGCTGATTAGGCTCTGATGATTGCAGTCCATGGGATACTGCTCCACCTACCAGGCATAGCACATCTTCCAAGTACTGTGGGAAGATGCTTCCTAGCCTGCCCTCTTGACAGACCCTGCCACAGACCCTCTCAGATTCTCCTGCTCTAGAAATGCTTTTCATGTCTCCCATATGTTTACCTATAATCTAAATAGCCCAGTCCACTCAAAAATAGCTGCAAACCAGCTAGAATATTTGTGTTTGTTCCCCTTGCTGAAATGGGACATATTTGGTGAGTCTTTTAAAATAAGAGTTCAAACAAGAGATGGAAGCCTTGTTCTAAGGAGACAATTTTTCACCATATGGAATCATAAGGCATCTTAAGAATACTGAACTGAGAGACGAGAATAACACTTCTAGTTTAAAACAGGCAGAGCACACACGTTTCACTTGCTGTGCTAGCTTATTTGTAAGCCAGGAAGAAAAAGAAGCTGATATGGGAAGAAGCAGAAGCTGATTGGGCTCTCAGTAAAGACAGTGTCAAAAATTCCCATGAGATTGAGAGGAAAGCAATTATTTCAGGCTGATTATTCATTTAATGAGATTTTTAGCTGTCAAGATTTATTTCAACAGAGTAAAAAAAATCTACTGAAAATGTGTGCTGTCATTGCTGCCATTTCTGTAAGCTGCTCTGACATTTTGCAAGCTATAGCAGGAAAGTGCAACCCCAACAAAGGTTTCTGGGTGGCAGCCAGTGACTAGGAACCAAACCTGTGAGCATGGGCAAAGGGGTCAGATTTTCCCTAAATCACCCCTCATTGCTCATCCACATGCAGGTGGGAAATCCAGGGGGAGAGCTCAGCAGGGAACCAGCCAGTTCAGATGAAGCTGGAGCCTATGCTCCCTCCATCAATGCGCACAGGGCTCTAGAGGCATGGTGTCTTGGTGGCATGAGGAGCCCTTCTTACAGAAAGTCACCCTGACTCGGGTGGCTGATAGATAACAACTTCCAAACCTCCTCCTGCTGAATACCACCAATGGCTTTCATTCAGCCTAAGTTCTGCAAGGCTGAGGAGTCATATTCCACATGGAGTGGAGGCCCTGCAGCCTTTCAGTCCCAGGTTACAGTCCAGGGTTAGTACAGCCCAGCTCCACGTAATTACCACATGAAACCAGCTTCCTTTCAAAG
Source organism: Psilopsiagon aymara (assembly GCA_024733675.1). Lineage (NCBI taxonomy): Eukaryota > Metazoa > Chordata > Aves > Psittaciformes > Psittacidae > Psilopsiagon > Psilopsiagon aymara. The sequence continues at coordinate 48,957 of JANRGW010033340.1, forward strand.
CTTACTCTTTCAGACATGCAATAAAGAGCTCTGTGTAGCTTCTCTGAATTAATATGTGGCAAAGCTCAAGTTTCTTAAGGTGGCTTTAGCTGGCTTTTACTTTGGGAAAACTTCCCACTGAACTTCTGAGTAAGGACACAAGAATTTGTCCAGAGTAACCATTTTCAGCATGAAAGGAACGCTTACTATGTTATTCCCATCTGGCTTTCCTAGAATATCTCATCTGTTATTCCCTTCACACGCCTCTCTGAAAAGGACTCTGTAGGATGAAGTCATCCTGAAGTGCTTTTTTTGTCCTAAAAATCTGCATATTCTTACTATGGTTACTTTGATCAGGGTAAACACGCCTGCGCTCCCAGTTGGGGCATTCCTCCCACACTTTCAATGCAGATTCTCTGCTTTGCCCTCCTCTCACCCAGAGAGAGGGAATGACCCCTCCACCTCTCTTCCTACCCCAGACAAAAGCCAGACAGCTTAAGATGCTAAACATTGGCAGATTTACAAGCCTCATGTCGGCTCTGACCCCTCCGAGCTTTGCATGCTGATGAGGATGAGGAAGGTGTAAATTCTTACTGTCCACTCTTTTTCTTCCCTTATTGCCTCCCTCCCCCAGCTCCCTCATCCCCATGTTCATGTGCTTGCGTGTTCATCCTTCTGTTTCTCTGGTTCTGAGATGATCAGGGTTATGTGGACAGCATCCCTGCCTCTACTGAGACTCTGCCCAATATTCCAGCACCTCATTTTCTTGGGAGTCTTTGGGTACTCCTGCAGTGCAAATCATTATGATAACAGTGATGGTGATGATGCTGATGCCTGCTGATGATGATTAAAAGGGTGACCATCACTTTTCCATTCAGCCAGCAGCTGTTCATGCTAAAATGTTCTGCTACATTCCCCTGGTTGCACTCATAGCCAGCATTACAGACTTACCAGAGGACAGACCAGGAAATCCAGTCACAGTGTTGATGACATAACTGAGGAGCAGATGTTTGATTGCGCTGAGCATAAACCATGAATAATTAATTAAACAGAAAAATACCTTTCTCAGTGTGTACCTCTTCAAGTTATTTAAAGGCCAGGAGCCTGAAAGGTGAGCTGCTGGCAGAGGAGAAGCCAGAAAGATGGCCAAGGAAGTGGGCGCTACCTAGTCAGGGTGTATATGTCTGTGCTGCTTAGTGACATCTTCCAGCTGGTGAATTTGTGCTGTTACGTTCCTGAAGCCAGCCCTTGGGGGCTGTGGGCCAGATGATAGGAGTGTGCTAGGAAGACTGGGAAAAGGGGATAGGGTAGATCCAGTGAGCAATCTTGGGCTTGAACCAAGGACCCCCCTTTCCAGATCAGAAGGAAGTGGAGAACAAATAGCTAAAGAAATCATACCCTACAGCAACCATGTCTGCCCTAAGTTATCAAATGAGTGCTGCAGGCACCTTGTTTTGAGTGGGGAACAAGAATTTGAATCTTTGGAAGCAAGCTATCCACATCTATAGAGCAGGGTTGGAGGGCAAAGTGACTGTCCAGGGCAGTGCCCATCAATCAGAGCTGTGATTGGAAGCAGAAGGAGCTGATCAGCCCAGGGCAAGGCTGCCTTGGCTGGGACGTGCTGCCTCTCCAAGGGGCCAGAAGGCTCCCCGAGGCCACCACCCTGCAGTCATCTGACTGCTTCTGTTCTCACAGCTGTGTGGCACCACAAAGGTATCTGATGAAAAACCACTTGGGTGCTGGTACTGCATGCTCACATGTGCAGGCAACGTTTGGATGACCAGTTCAGAGACAGCTACTCATCCTTGGTTTAAAATTAACATTACCTCTCATTGCAGGCAGCTAGTACCATCTGTGACTAATGGATCTGTCTGTGCAGAGAATAGCTACGGGTAGCACCAAGGCCATGTGGAATTAGACACCTGCTCTCTGTGAAATGAATTGTGAATGGGGTTTTGAGTTGTGCACACACGCCAATCCCTAAGGAAAAGGTCACCTCCTTGCTGGTCAAATCTTCATTATTTCTGAGACATAGCAAATGCAGGAGTGAGTCACTGCCTCCCTGTGGGTAGAGCACTGACCAAGAGGGGAGAGATAGGAGATGGGGGAAGCAAAGACAGGGTGAGGGGGATAGGGTGATGAGGATGGAGCCTGGGTGGCTGAAGCACAAAGACACATCGCAGCAAGGGACAAGACCTCAGTGGTCTCACCATTTCCCCCAGGCTTTGGGAGCTGCCAGTGCCTAATGTGCTGCGAAAGTGATAAATTCATCTGAAGTCTGGTTTAATACGGAAAAATGTAACCTCGGTCCAAACCTAGATCGTGTTCGACAATGTCTAAATAAGGAAACACAGTATTCCATAAATGAGCATCCCACTGAAGAGGGCAGCTGCATGTACTGGTGCCACGCGACTCCCTTCAGCATCCAGAGAGGAGGTCCAAGCCAATGTTCCTGGGATATTTTCTGCCTATTTCTGTCACCAGGAGATAATCTGCATTAAGCTAATGTGTTTCTTACCAGCTCTTTGCTCCTGTCATATCACACAGGCAATCTATAAGATGGTTTCATCTGTAATGAAGATGCCGGAAGATGAATCAACACCAGAGAAGAGGACAGAGAAGATCTTCCGCCAGATGGACACCAATCGTGATGGTAGGCAGCCTCCAGACGCCTCTGCCCCTGTGCTGGGTGGCTGGGGTGTCCTGCCTACAAGGGGTGACGCCTCAAACCCACCACTCCTCCTTCGGCTCCCCAGGCAAAGCCACACCACCCACAACCAGCGGGGTGCAGGCAGGCAGGGCTTTGCCTTGTGGGGTTGCTTTCCCAGAGATTTTCCTGGAGCACTCCCGATTTCCTTCCACCATGTTTGTCCAAAGGCTTGGCACGTGTGCTGTGACCCACTGCATGTGCTAAGCAGATATGTTTCTCTTCTAGGAAAGCTCTCTCTGGAGGAGTTCATCCGAGGCGCCAAGAGTGATCCATCCATAGTCCGTCTCCTGCAGTGTGATCCCAGCAGCGCCGGGCAGTTCTGAACCAGTTTTTGGATGAATTCTGTATCTGCTTTTTTTTTTTTCCTTGCCAAACAACATTCATGGTAGTGTTGCCTCTATATGGCCAATTATGCCTTCATTTGTGGCATCTTATAGCTTCTTTTGTTGTGGATTAATTATAAGAATGCTGAATTGCTCTTAACAAGTTGTCCAGAGCACGGGCAGTACTGTTTTAAACAGATATTGTGGTGTTATAATCGTTTTTAAGATTTCACTTTGGATTTTTTTGTTTTAACGTGTCTGGTTTGGAAAGTACACGTTGAGAAGGAGTAAACCAATAACAAAGCCCTTGGCAGCAAAATGCACTGACGGATTTAGATTGCTGCTTTAGTCGCTGAGTATTCACCTGCAGGACCAGAAAGCGTAGTAGAGATTGAACTAAAGTGGTTGGGATGGGTTGGGTAGGATTCACCTGGGGCTCCTCCTCTTCTGTCCAGAAGGCACCAGTTGGGATCAAAGACAGGATAGGGAGGAAGTATGAAAGTGCAAGTCACATGTGGGGTGTATTGCCTGCACCCCTGCTCCAATGCCTCATTGATTCAATGCTGTGAACATTTTCCAGGTTGTGAAGGAGAAGGGGCAAAAACAAAGGTTGACTTTTTTTTACTAGGTTTACAGTGGTGGATTTCACACTGCTTTATCTGAAAATTCAGCAATCTGCAGTCCTGATCCTGAAATCCACAACTGACGATACCTCTTGCCGTTTGGGATCAGCAAAGGCAAACACAGAATATGGAAAATTGGGTCCTGACAATGAATTTAAGGGAGATACATGTTGAATGTGAAACTTTCAGGTTAGTAATAAAGCAGTTTCTACTAAGGAGAGTGGGCATTCATGAGAGGAACTCACAGACACCTGCAAGCAGCTCCAGCTGAGAGAGATCTGCTGTCCTGAATGCTCTTGCATAGAAGAAAGTTTTGGGGGTGTTTTTGTCTCTCTCCATGTAGCTAACAGAGTTTCTGGGCCTGCTCTTAGAAGAAGGCTGTCATCAAAACTTATTTTAAACATAAAATTGTAGCATTTATATTTCATTTATTTAGTAAGTTCAAAAAATCTGTGCTGAAACTAGGAAATGGTACGCTTTATGGTATATTTATATATATAAAATTAAAACAAAAAAAAGATCAGCTCTTGAGAGAAATGTTGAATGTTTATCTCTTCGCCTGGATGCAGGAGTTCTGAAATCTGCTGCTGCAAAACTTTATCCTTTGGTCAAAGTTGCTGTAAGCAAAGCTAGTTCATATGTGGGATTTCTTAGAGACCTTATCAGCACCGCTGCAACAGAAAAGCTTTAGCGACAGGAGGCATTATGCTGACTAAATTGGCATTAATCTGTCATTAGCTGAAGCCTGTTGTGTGATCCTGTTGGAGAGGTACCCGTGTCGGCAGTGCACAGCGCTGGGAATTCGTGAGCTCTTTAGAGTAACCCTTTGTCTGATCAGCAAGGCTGGCGTTTTGTCAAGTGACCTTGTAGATGCTAATCCCCAGTAGCCTTAATTTAAAATAAACTAAGTAAAATAAGTCTGCTTTGCAGATATTGATTAGCTAAGTACTAATTTGAAGTCATGAAGAAGTAGCTGAGTATGAAGAGTTTTTTGTTGAACACTAGCTAACATGTACAATAACTGAGAGAAAAAAATCCTCGACTTAACTTTTCCCAGCCATTTGCTTTGCCAGGTGTAAAGTGCAGAGTATATTAAAATAAAACATTAATTGAAAATAACATTGCTAATCAGTTGTACTAAAATTATTATGAGTGGCTAATTACACTCAATAAATGTCACCAGGCACACACCTTTGTCTCAAATGATGTGTGTGGGAAAATGAGAAAGCATCAGAGGCCTAGCCACAAACACAGATTTCAATACCTAGGATTTTTAGCTGTTACAAGCATCCCTGGCAAATTTTGCACCAGTTCTTCCAGCTGATGGAAATCTTCCCTGTATCTTTCTCACTAATATTCATTAGACATCCTGTGCACAAATCTAACCCTTTAAAGGACAGCCTGTGCCTGTCTTCTTCAAGGTAATTTTCAGATTAACCTGGAGAGGTTCTGGCCTGTGTCCACCTTCCACATCCATCACCTCCTGGTTATTGAAAGCTGTGTTCTCTCTTAGTGCTTTGGGGCAGTTTTCCAGCAGGACGAGCCTGGCCAGCCTGTTGGGATTGCTGCAGGAAGGTCAGTGGGCATGAACTGATCAGCACCCACTCTACCAGGCAGCAACAACCAGTCCCACTGTCCCCACCACTCCCAGGCACTCCATTGTCGCTCCTGCACGGGCAGGAGTAGATGACACTGGTGGAACCCTGCTGATCTTCTAACCTACTGGCTCAGTACAGGCACCCACATCCAAAGCAATCCAGACCTACAGAACCTGGCATTTACTGAAGGTGAACTGGGACACCAGATGGAACCAGAAGTTCCATCTTCTTCTTAAGGTTGTGAGAGCAGCTGCATGTGACTGATACTTTTAAACCATTGCTTTTTATTTAAGTGACTGCATTCCATCTCTTTTTATTTTATTAGATATATCTGGCCCAGAACCTAGTCTCTCCATTTGTTTATGCTCAGCAGTTTTGGGGCTTTAGGGCCAGGTTTGCTTCACGTGTTAGTACTGTACAACACGTGTTTGAAAAAAGCCCTGTGATATAACCCCAGGCCAGTGGAGGAGTGGAGGTGTAATTCTTCCCACAGTTCAGAATATCTGGAAGAATAAGAATTAGCCTACAGCTGCAGAGGATGTAGCTAGAGATAAGACTATTGTGTAAACATTTACTGAGTGAACTAAGGTTAGTCTTTTACCTAACTACCACTGATGATTGGTATGGGTTTATATTATTAGCTATTCTTTTTTTTGTCTGCCTCTGCATGTACTTTAAAAGTGATTGATAGCTGGAGTTGTGATAGGAGCATCTGCAGACCTCTGTCAGCAGGACAGGAGTAGTGAGATCCACCTTGACTGGAATTTTCTGCTTTGCTGCTATTCCCATTTGCAATCATAACTTCCTTCATAAACATAAAGACAAAATGACCTGTCCTGTATAAAACAGCACAGCAAGTCAGACACTTTGAGCAATCAGTTAGCAGTATTTCCATACAGGAAGGATGGCAGGCAGCACATACAGCTTCACCTCACCTCTCAGTTTTATAGATGCATTGTGAAGTATTAGTGCATGTGAAAGAGGTAGCCTTCACTCATGTGTTGTCCAAAGGAATTAAGGAGTACATCCTGCATGTAGACTGAATCCATGGAAAATGCCAGTCCCATTCATTCAGCATTCCCAATCTGCTTGCCAAGCTCTGAGCCAGAAGATGTGAAATGAGAACTGTGGCTTGTGTGATCTGCAGCAGCCTGATTTGGGTGAGGGTGCTTTGAGGAAGGAAAAGGGAGCACAACGCTTGCAAAACCAGCACATGCGTTTTTGTGAGCACTTACGGTTTGAGAGGAACAGAAGATAGGTCTGTGTTTCAAGACTACTTGAATCCCTGTGAGTTCACGGCAGTGGATGTTCCTGAGGTGCATGCGGCAGTGCTCTTCCTCTTGCTGTTCTTAGGACCTCGAAGGATTTTTGTCTTATTGTTAGTGCATTTTGACTCTTGTTCTCTGTTACAAAGCATGAACGACACATTTTCTAGACCCTGCTGCTTAAAACAGTAAGCCAGAAGTGTGTAACTTCGGTAGCTGAGCTCTGTGTGCAGAAGTATTGCACACCAGCACAAAAAATGGTCACACATGACCATGTCCCCATGGTTTAATAACTGCCCCTCCAGGCTGAGCCGCAGCACTTCTCAGCATGTGCTCTGTTCAGTGATGGCAAACATGCAGTGATGCAGCTTACCTTAATTTTCTTTCACTGCAGACCAGGCTAAGTCGCATTACCTTGCATTTGCTGTGGGCTGAAGTGCACACATGGGCAGAAACCTCAGCTCAGCTGACTCATGGAAACTTGGTGAACTCTGATAGCTGATGTTGAGCCCTAATCTGCAGACTAATCTGAGAGTGTGGCCGTGGCTGAACATCTCTCAGTCCATGTGAACCAGGGGACACGGTGACAACTGGCAGGTTCCTGGGCACATGTGATGGTGGGGAGGGAATCTCCTGCCTCAGAACAAGTGCTTTGGGCTCAGCTGTACCCCTCCTTTTAAAACTCTCTCCAAGTTTTTTAGCCACACTGGTGCAGATGCAATATGACAGCAGCGTAGCATGGTCAGGATACAGGAGGCAGCCTTCAAAAGGTCTTGTTTTTGAAGCCTAGTGTACAAGCACCAAGTGAAACACGTGTAGGGGAGGGCTGGAAAACCCACTACACCAGCACTTCCTTTGTCTTTCTCATGGTGTGCCCTTTGTTTCCCGGCAAGGTCCTTGGGCTTGGAGTTGGGTGTCAGGTGCAAGACCAATTCACCTGTCCTTTGCACAGCCATTTGGGTGCATTCTTTGCTCTGTGTCTTACTGGGTGGGATCTCATGTAGGAATCTTATAGTGGGGGAAGTCGGTTTCCTTGGTATCATGGGTAGAACTTGTGCTTAGAAATGCAGAGACGCTTGGCAAGCACAGACAGCAGTGCTCAGAGCTGCATGCCGAGTTTTCCATTGACTGTGCAGTAGGCAGATAAGATACAAAGTAGTGATATGTCAGTCTCATGGTGTGATGTGCTCTGAGATATGGCTAGACCAGAAATGGCACCTTCTAGCAGCTCTGTCTGCTATGTATTCAGGCAGAGGCAATGACAAAAAATGCTTTTGAATATCTTCAGCATGAACATGCAGCTGCAGCAGAAGCTTTCTTACATGTAAGCAGCAGTGTTATTTGTCAGGGTCAGGTTAGGAGCTGAACAAACAGCTTCCAGGAGGAGCATAACACATTTCCTAAGTGTATTTGAGGGCAAAACATTGCCTGCAGGAGCTTTCTTCCTGGTTTGGTAAGCAACAAGGGAAAGCTCTGCTTGGTTCTCAAAGCCCAGGTGCTATTTTGCAGGCTGGGGAAGGTGAGAAGAGCAGCTGTGTTTTAAGCAAAGGGAGGGAAAAAGCAGCAGGGTTTGTGAATTGGCATGGAAAGCAGTGACACTAATCACAACCATCGTCGAGGGGCTGCAGCAGCCATCAGGTGCCTCTGGCATTCAGAGTAGTAGAATGGTCTGTTGGATGCAAAGCCAATCTGCTTGTTCCTCGCAGAAACCAACCCTGGCTACCGTGGGTGTCTCAGCAGCACCTCTTATTCCTGCCTGGCATTTGCTGCTGTTGCTTCCAAATCATCCATACTGAGAAGTTGTTTCAGGGGTGGAGATCTTCACAGGATAAATTATAAAGCCTTTCAGATATACTCTCCATATCTTAAGAAGTAACAGTTGAAAGGGCCAGATGTGAGGGGCTTCTCGCAACATACAGAGTTGATTTCCTCATTAGTCCCACAGGTCTGAAGTTATTTTAATGTGTATCCTTGGGATTAAGCTGTCACGTGTAAAATGCTGACTAGTGCACAATAAATAAGACAAAACCGAGCTTGGGTTGTAGTGAACAGTGTGAAAAGGCTAGAGAAATGAAACACTCTAAGAGACATCACTGCCTTCAGATCAGGGGCTGAATTTGTAAGGTGAAGCCCCCTTAGCAACAGTCAGCACAGAATAGCTCCTCTGCACCAGCCCAGGCTGTGGGACCTCCTGGGCTGCTCCAGCCCCATGTCACCTTGTGATGAGGATGGGAACTCTGGGTCATATCACATCTGAGGTCATCTGAGCTTTTTCAACCTGCTGAGTGCTTCCCAGATCTCAAGGCACACAATGGTCACTGTCTCCATAGCATTCTCTTCCTGTGCAGCTGAGACATGTCTTAGATCTTCCCCTCTTGCCCTGACCTTATACCAAAGATGTTCTCACCTTCCAGGGCAGGCACTCAGGGTGTCTGGCTCCCCGAGGCTTTGCTCCCATCTCCTGGTTGGCATCCCCAGCCTCTGTGTGAATGGGTAACAAACATCAGCCCTTGGAGGAGCCAACCTTGATGCACTTGGATTGAACAGCTTCTGATTTGGTTCCCAGCCTTTGGTCCTCCTGTGTGTACTTTGCCAGCCACACTGTTTGTTTCCCACTGTTAAGTAATAGCAGTGTGAAGCATTTCAAGAGCACACTGAACCTCTGGAACAGTGTGGTTTTCATGACCATGTATGCGTTGATGCACTGCAGGCTGAACCTGACCGGTGCTTGCTCTCTGCTCCCATGTTTCAGTCCACAGGGTGCTGATTTCTTCCAAGCAGGAAGAAATATCTTCCAAAGCTTCATCATTCAGCGTGCAGTGCCCCAATGACACCCGGAGCCCCCAGAGGCTGTGGACCAAGAGATTATTTTGTTGCTGCAGTGTGAGGTGGAACCTCAGCCAAAAACACGTGTGGAGAGTGTGACCTCTGGGTTTCTGCTCCTGGGGACAGGGGCTTCAGCCATACTCAGGGTTGGCCTCACGTTCCCGCACCGAGCGGGATGATGGCGATTAGCAGACCCACCTGAGACAATCCTCTTAGATTCTAAACTTCATTTGTGCTGTTAACTGGCTGCGCTCAGAGGGAAGATTAACGGGCCCTGTGTGGTTGTTGGGGGGGAAGTCACAGTCCCCTGACACCACTAGCTTTTTATTTCCTGCTAGGAGCTTATTCCCATTTCCAGGGCAACCAAATAGTTTTTATTAGTATCTGTAAGAAAAGAAAACACAGAGTTTCAATCAGATAAGGATCTAAGGAAGCTTTCTAAAGGCATCGTGCTCCATGTTAGTCATATGATTGTGCTACAAGATCATGTTTCTTTGGTATTTTTTGCTTAATTTCCTTATTTGTGTTTTAGTTGTTTTCATGGTTTGTTTATTTATTAATTTTGGACTATCTCAGATTTAGCTGTGCTGATTGTTTAGCTCCTGTGCTAGCAAAAGTCCCAGTGATCCCAAAAGCAGAGCTGCCTGAGCAGCTACTAGCAAGGTGGGCTCACTGTGCCTAGTAAAAACAAGTGCTTAGTTTTATTAGGGATTATTTTTGTCTGCACATATGCTGCAAGGGGACAGATTGAGCCACATTTCAATATGCTTACCTCTTCCACTTGATCACTTCAATTCTGTCTGAGCAGTCTTGTAGTTAATATTTGTCTATTCAGTTTTATTCTGCTCTTGAACCAGGGGAGACCAATATTGGCCTCTTCTGGTAGAAGTACTCGATACCTTTTGATTTTTAAATATTGCCAAGTGAATGACAGGATGGATGCAAGAGTAAATAGTTATACATTTGTGCTCTTGTTTTGGCTGGGGTAGAGTTAATTTACTTCATAGTAGCTGGTAGGGGCTGTGTTTTGGATTTGCATTGGAAACAGTGTTGATAACACAGAGACCTTTTCCTTACTGCCCAGCAGTGCTCACACAGAGTCAAGGCCTTCTCTGGTCCTCACCCCACCCCACCAGTGACTATGCTGGGGGTGCACAGGAAGTTGGGAGGGGACACATTCGGGAGAGCTGACCCAGCTGGCCAAAGGGATATTCCAAACTGAGTGATGTCATGCTCACAGTATAAAGCGGCGAGAATGAGAAGGAAGGGGGATGTTGGGAGTGGTGGTGTTTGTCTTCCCAAGTAACTGTTACAAGTGATGGAGCCCTGCTTTCCTGGGAATGGCTGAACATCTGCCTGCCGTGGGAAGTGGAGAATGAATTCCTTGCTTTGCTTTGTTTCTGTGTGCAGCTTTTGCTTTACCTTAACCTGTCTTTATCTCAACACACAAGTTTTCTCGCTTTTACCCTTCCAGTCCGCACTCCCATCCCACCATGGGGAGTGAGTAAGCAGCTGTGTGGGGCTTAGCAGCAGCTGGGGTTAAACCACAATTTGTTTGTTTAAATTGGGGCAGATTTTTGATGCTGTAGAGACTAATAAATTGAGATAAGCTATGGCCAAAGTCTGAATAGATCCAGCTGTCCTGTTCCTGTTCAATGACCATTCTACAGGGAGAGCTGTATCTCTGTTCCCTCAGGCTGCTTCTACATCGTGGTGTACAGTAGAGATACCAGATCTAACTTTCAGTAAGCTACCATGGGCAAACCAACTGCAGCAGCATGAAGTTTGGCATATCCTGTGTCCTGGCAAAACCAGATACCTCTCTAGATGAATGCTTTGTAAGCAAACCTACATATTCTAAGGAAGACTTTTATGACTCAGAAAGAAGTGGAATGACTACGAATTAAATTAAATTGGTCCTCACATTTTTCTTATGGCTGTCTAGAATTGATAGTTTCCTGCGTGTAGCTGCCTATAGCTATTGTGATGTGTTAATCCCTGCCGCTCCAGGCTCTGCTGTGAGCAAATCTGGTGATACTCCAAGTCTCCAGCCAGCTCTCAGCCAGGCAAAGCCCATGGAAAGGACTCCTGTCAGGGAGAGTGAGGACAGCTCTTGCTGCATGCTTTGAGAGCGTGTAACTGCAGAGCGACATGTCAAACCTACCTGGTGAAATGGGAGTAGATGATTAGGCCATCAGTGGAGGTGGAGAACTTGGCAAAGGGCGAAGTATGTGTTTTGTGCCACCCAGCACGTGCACCAGTCCCCCTGCTATTAACTTCCAGTTAGGACCTTTCTTGAGCTCTTATTGTCAGGGTGAAGATTTCTTATGCTGATAATGTATTTGTATTATGCAACGTACTCAGAAAAAAACAGATTATCTCTCTATGCCTGTCCTCTTGAGAAGCTGTTCTCTCTGTACATATGATATGCAGAATGTATGGAAGTCTTACCAGCGTTGGTTTGCATTTTTAAGACTGTACTACTTAATGTGTGATACTGTTGTGTTCTCGTAGTGACATCTTTGGTGTAAGATGTAAAAACTATTTTAAATGATTCTTTTTCTTTTTATTGCTCAGCTTTTAGTGGTAGCACCAAGGACTGCATGTTCGCTCGAATCAATCAGCCTTTCCAAGGACCGTCGTAGCTGCACACAGGCACTGGTTGTGCCCCGAGCGCTGTACCTGTGTTCTCATTTTAGCAGGGGTCAGTTTTGAGCAGAAACTAATTCTTCCTGAAAAGTCGTGTTTTCTGTCCTTCCCTCTCTCCAACTCAATCTCCGTCCTCCCATGCTGTGTGCCAGTCCCGACCTCCAAGGAGACCTGAGAAGGGTCCCCAAACCTGGAGCACCTCACGGGCCCCGGTATTAGGCTTCCTTATCCCTCAGCTCACCCTTGTGCATGCTCAGATTTCCTTGGCAGTGCTGGCTATGCCAGGACAAAGCCAATGGATTCACATTTTAAGACTCTTTGTGCAGGTAACTAAAATTAGTTAACTAAAATCTTGAGGAATTAAGCAATTAAAGAACCTGATCGGCACATTTGGGGTCAGAGTCTTATTGGGGTGCTTAATATATAGTGAGAACTTGGGGTCAGTCCCTAAAAGACAGGACCATTCGGGAAGCTCAGATCTGCAGTTCTTGTCAGATTTGGAGAAGGAATTGAGGCTCAGCTCCAGCCTTCCGGGCAGAACTGACTTACTCAGTGGATCAAGTCTGAGAGAGACGCTTCTCCAGATCATGTCCTGGGCCAAAAGACAAGACAAGCTGCAGCTTAGGAGGTTTACCTCTTTTAGTCGTTTCCTTTTTAATGGAGAAAGCAGTTCAAACTGCACCTGGCAAAACGACTGACTTCAAAAGCATGTTTTTCCTTGTATATGGACACTCACAAAACAGCATTGTGTGGTTAAAAAGGTGAGTTTGTGGTAGTTTCTTTTTCAGTGCCAAAATATATAAGCAGTATTGTTTGAAGGGAAATAAGAATTTTTTTACTGTATTGTTATTACTGTTGAACAAATATTGTTTTAAATGTTAGATTTTGAAGACTTTTGTATTGTAAACTGTTTTGTGACACGGTGCTTTTTCATACTGGAATTACTGATTGCACCTAAATATGAATTATTGTTTTCTTATATAAATATGTAACCTTGAACAATCTGGATGAAAACCAATGTATGGTGGATACCAATGGTTCAAACCAATTCTCCTACTGAAATCCCCTAAATGTTCTTTCCTACTAATAAACATTCTGCTGCAGCTAGCTGTGATGTGCCACCCCTGTTACTCCCTTCACACCAGAGCCTTAAAGGCCCATGTAGCTCCATGGACCGGTGAGCAAACCTCAGGGAAGCCTCTGCTGCTGTCAGGGGCAGGATGTGGGGAGGGCCCATGCGTTGGGAGGGTGGTAGCTGTGGTTGGTGGCTCTGAAACGTGGCTGATGGGGTGGCAGCAGAGCCTGTCACAGCGGGGACTCCAGCCAGCCTCAGCCGGGCTCTGGAGGGGGCTGGCTCGTGCTCCTGTGCATGCTCCCTAAGCTCCTAAAACATTTACCTACTTTTACCTAGGTTAAATGTGGCGCTGGGATTAGCACCAGCGTGCTAAGAGGAGTTGATATCCTGTGGGATGGTAACTGAAACCAGGGCTATTTCCTCTTGAGATTAAACCCCCACCCAGACTATTTGTGGAACTGTACATTAATCCCGGCTTGAAACAGGCTGGAGGAGCATCAGTCACATTGTCCAGGCACCCTGTGTGCACAGTGCACCTTCAGACCAGCTTTATTGCACACGCTTCCAGTGTGCCAGACTTCCTGAGATACACGTTCTCCTCACTCTCCCATTAAGGCCATAATACAAGTTAGCATTAAAGCCAAATTATATTATGGCAAAATCATGGCAAAAAAAGTGAAGCATAAGGAGGTGTTCAGTTGCATGGGGATTCTAAAATCCTCCATGTACCACCTTTGCTGGCCTGTGCATCCCACTGTGCAAAGCCAAAGGCTTCTGTCCCATGGCAGGGATGTGGACAGGCTCCCAGCACAGAGCCTGGCTTCAGGGGATGGCCATTCCCTGGCACTGGCGTACATTTTGCACCCCAGCAGGCTGGGACTGACCCCTGGGGTACACTGGCCTCCAGCTAGGCTTCATGCTGCTGATCACCACGCTCTGGGCCCGGAGTTCAGCCTTCAGTGCATCTCGCTGTCTGCTCATCCAGGCAATACACCAACAGCTTCTCTGTGAGGATCTTACAGGAGAGCATCGAGGGCCTTACTGATCTCCAGGTAGGCAATATTCACCGCTGTCCCGCATCTACCAGGCCATTGAAGCCAGTTTTGGTGATTATCTTTTTCAGTCTCTGTTCTTGTTCCCTCAGTAGAATGAATTTATATTGTCTTCTTTTTGAAGTTTTCTGGGCTCAGAAGTAGGAGCTCAATCCCAGTATGGAGCAATACACACCTCAGCACACAGCTGTTCTCTCATACATAAGCATATTTATTTTTTTCCTTCTTAAAAATGTACAAAAAATAAAATAACTGTATTTACAGTTTATCAAACCCCTCTCCCATTTGCAATGCTATTAAGTTACATGAGCTATTTTCTTAATATAAAAGCACGCTATTTAAACATAGTTTCCTTGCTTGCCAGAAAGAAGGCTTGTCACAAACTTTGGCACAAACATTCTTGTTTGTATCTTGTCTCAAGCTTTTTTGTTTCAAAAGCTTTACATTTTAAAAGTCATAAGATAGTCCTTTCCTGTTCATATCAATCAATATACAGCATCTCTGATAGCTGGAGAGTTCAGGTTTTGATAACTGTTTGAATTAAATTACAACATTTAAACAATTTGTAGACTGAAAGAGGAAAATATACAAGAAAGACACTTGATCTCTGAATTCCATTGACCAAAAACTTCATGAGAGAGGACACATAGGAAAATAAAAAGAGCTCTCCTTGGTAGTTTACATTCGGTAGTAAAAATCCTCCAAAATGTCTCGATGGAGACACCACTGTACATCAACAAAGCTTCACTGCAAGGATGCACTTCATTACGGGGATATCAGCAACAGACTACATAGAAAGAAACTAAAATTTGAGGTTTGGGGTTTCATAATAAAACATCAAATGGACGGATGTGGCGCCAAATCTGTAGCAGGGATGAAAATTAGAACCTCGAAGACTATTTTCCTTTTGCATGTCTCTATCAGTCTCTCGATACACATCTACAGACACTGCTCTAATTCTTTATAGGCAAAACAAGTTGAGCAGCAAGCCACTCTTCAGGCTGCAGTGGTTCAGATTTAAGACTACTGTCTTGAAGAAGGAAAGGAAATGGGAGTTCTGTTCCTTTAAATAAATAACCACAGTAGTGCCACAAAGAGACAAAGGAAGCAAGGCAGATATCCCTGTCCCCTGCTGAACAGCAGCCAAATCCTACTTCCATTTGACTCATAATATTTGGAAGATCCAGCATTAATCAATATTTTTCATTAAACAAAAGCAGCATGTATATTTTAAACAATATACATGCCAGCACTCTGTACTCCTCAAGACCTTTGAAGCAAGCAGGGTATGAGGCAGGCCACTGCTTCAGAAGTTCGCATTACTCTTCCTAGCCCTTCCCGGTCACTCTGATAGCCTGGTTTTGACCAACAAGTTGAACCCTCAGAGCTTGTAGCTTGTCAGGACCAGCATCCAGGGTTCAAGTGCTCCTGCAGCAGCTGATGCTGTAACTGCAGCTTGAAGGGGCGCAAGGGGATGTGCTGTTTGTAATGTCTTAGGTGCTCATGATGCATCTGCATCTGGAGCAGAGAAATGAAGCTTCAGACCCCAGCAGATAAAGTGAAGGGAGATCATCTTTCAATAGCTCTAGTTGTTATTTTAAAAATAAACTTACCATGAATTAGGTAAATCCTACTCATCTTCTCAACCTTGCTACCTTCATTGAGACTGCAAGAAGGAACTAAAGGCAGAGGTGTAAGTTCTTTTGTACCAAGAATTCACACACTTTAAGATATACTTAGAAAAGCCTCCAGCAACCTTCCTTTCCTGGACACCTCCTGACCAAAACCTCCTTCCTGAAATGGCAATGAAAACATAGCTCCTTTAGCCTCAGCATTGGTCCTACACTGCTCCTTGGCACAGGATGCTGAAGCATCCAACAGATCCCAGCACATCTCCACCCATGTGTAAAACAAGAATGTCCCATTTACCTGAGTGCTGGTGCTGCCAGGACATCCCTGTCCTTCTCTGTGAAACCCACATTCTTACTGTTCTCTCTTAATAGAGCACATCCCAACCCGGGCCAGCCCCAGATGCCACAAGCATTCACTATGAGCAAGAGAGCTTGGATGGCAGGGTTGGGTGCTGAACCAGGACTCAACTCCTGCTTACATTTACTCATGCTTCACCAGCAGCTTCTGCCCAGACATCACAACCAACTGAGAGAGCCCAGCTGCTATCCTTAGGATCCCAAACACCACCAAAATACCAGAGAAATACAAGAACTAACACCAGAGCTCACCAGGCCTGTGTGCTGCTCCCAGTTCCTAATGCCACCTGCCAAAACTGTCCTCTGTTTTGTTTTAGGAAAAAAGTATCTGGGGTAAGTCAGCATACACATTTTATCTCAGCCTGAGCCAAGGAGAAACAAACTGAACCACAGTAAATCCCCTGTATTCTTTTCCAGGATGTCTGCTCTTAAGCAGGGTAGGAAGAGCATCTTTGCTGGGGTACATATTTATAAAAAGATAAGGGAATTACTACAAAACTCTCCATCAAGAGAAGAAAGAGCACACAAAAAAGGAAGAGGGAGGGAGGCAGCACAAACACATTCAAGCCTTGAACCCTTTTTCCATTACAATGCACAATTATCTCTCTTCACAGAATTTATGAGACAGTGGTGAAATTTGACAGGATAATCCTGTAGTTTGACTTGGGTTCAGATTCAGCCCTTGTGAGAGAGACCTATCTCCACGCCTTACTTGTGGGATATTCAGTCTCCACTAGTAAAATTGTTCCAGTTCTGATAAAATATTTACATCACGCCCAGGTTTATACCTCACCCGACTGTCCTAAGAGTCAAAACAGAATCATTCAATGGAGATATAAGAGCAAGTACTCTTAAGAAGAGCTTTAAGTCCTGTTTCTTACAGTCTAAAGGAATGCTTAAATGAGCAGGCTGCTGCAAAAAGCACCTTTCCCTCCACAGGCTTGAGAAAAGCCCACTTTGAGAGCCTCTATTTCATCAACAGAACAGGAGAAATCCCGTCTGTATCTCTAGGCACGCTAGACAGCAGACACGTGGTGCCTCTCAGATTTGGTGACAGCTAGATGGGACACTCAGGGATCTGCAGCTGGGGCTTGGGCACCCAGGGTGGGTCCCATTGTGCCAGAGCACTCCAGACCCTGTAGCACTATAAAACTGAGTGGGCAAAGGTGGAGCATGTGGGTGCAGATGCAGTTATCAGCTTCTCAGTACGCAACTCTCAACAGACTGCAGTTATCTAACCCTCTAGGAAAGATTCTGTTAAACCCTAAACCCAGTACATACAAAAACATAGTGGCAGTAAACATGCCCGCATACAGTAGTTAAAATATATTATTGCATATTATAAACATTATATACAAGGTTAAAATGGTTTCTTTACCATTTACTTACAAGTGACATTTGTAGCTGAATGCCTTACTTACAAGTCCTCATTGCTACGTGCTGAGAACTACCAGAGGTATTTGGCAAAACTATATACTAGAGAGAGATATGGACCAGTCTGAGTGAGTGAACTCTGTCAGCCACTTTCCCCATGTTTAGCACTGCACCAGTTTTTTAGCACAATGGAGAGAACTACTGGTAAAGTGATTTACACCAGATTTCTGAAACTAGACCAGTATGGTTCCTTAACATGTTTTAGAATGAGCCTGTCCACACTAAAGTATGGATTAAAATGCTGCATTTCACATTTGCAGTGGGTCATCTGGTTACAAATCTGGGAGCTGGTAACTGCTCATACATTAGAGAGTGGGGAACAATAAATAAGGGACCAGGTTAACATGAGTGGCCTTGTGCCTGACAAACCCAAGCCTATATGCAGTGGGTGCACATGTGCAGAATGGACAGTATTTTCAAAGCAGTCTTGTAACAGTTTCTCTGATCAATGTCAGTCAAGTTCCTGGGGAATCTTCTGCTTTCCAAGAAGGATGAAATGCTGTGGTTCCTTACAAAAAGGCTCTGCCTGAGGCTAAATTTCTGTCAGTGTGATCTTGAAGCCTTCAACCATGCTCTCCATGTGCAGGATGAACGTGTCCTCGTTGGAGTAGTGCTCAATAATGTTGTCGTCCATGTTTACCAAGATACTGGTGACAAAGGCAAAAACCATTTTTACATACCAGGACACTGAAAGGGAAAGCCATGCACTCCACTGCAAGTGCTCACTTCACTACAATGCAAAAACAGACTCCGGCACATGCCAGTACAGGGACAACAATGGGAAACATCACCAAGATCTGCCCCATAGTCTTTGGATTAGAAGCTGCTTCTTCCCAAAGTAGTTAAGGTAAGAGACATGCCAGTGCTGGGATGTTAAGACACTTAAGCTGCCTACAAGGTGAACTACACTCCAGATCCCTGGCAGTAGCTGGTGTTGCCCATGCCTGGTGTATCTCCCCCAGCTACACCTCCATGCTGCTGCTCAGCGGCACTGTGTGAAGTGCTGCACCTCCATGGTGTGCATTGCTAACATGAGGAAGCAGTGTAATTTGTGCTTGGCGCACAGCTCACAGGCCTAGACCTCAGCTTGGATGTGAGAATATCAACTATTAGAAGTGTAGATGAGTGTTTTCCTCACTTCATACTGTAAAGTGTTTCTTCCAAGAAACTATCACTTGGAAACAGTGTTAGAAAGAAGCAAAACATAAGAAGTTTCACCTGTCTTCTCAAAAGCCAAAGAAATCCCCAGACACAATTCCCTAAGCTAGAGTTACAGCTGAAAATAAGTGACAGATTTAAAATTATATCACGACAATATTGAAGTTATTTAGAAGTGAAAAAAGTTAAAGTGAAGACATTTAGATTTATGATGAGGAGTAGTAGCCTAGCTATTCTAAAATCACAGCTGTGATGCCCATGTCTAAATTTACCCAGCTGAAACCCCTGCAGCAAACATTGCCTGCCTGCCTGTCAGATTCAGACAGTAGCCTACTTCTTCTTAATACTGCAGAGAAGCTCCACACTAGCACCTCTCCCATGCCAGTGCTTCACAGTTATTAAGCATATGGTTTACAAAACAGACTATCCAAATGCATTTTCTGAACACAAACTCCGTTTCTGCATAGTAAGTCTGTGAACACTGGTCAGACACAGACTGGAGATCCATGTTTCGTCCTCTGCCATCCCTTTCTGCCTCCACAGACATTAAGATTTCAAGCATATGGGCAAGTCTCTTAGAAGTGTTTATGTCACCCAGCATCATGAGGCCCAGGCATAGCTGAGATCTCCAAGTACTTCTAAAGGATCTTGCAATAACCCCTAGTTAGTTCACTTACCCCTTTTTGCTCTTCTTATAAAGTTTTGCAATCTTTTCAACTGGCAGCCCATATTTCTCAGAGATCTGAAATCATAAAAATACACAAAACTATCATTAAAGACTAATGACAAATATGAAATTGCTACCTCTCGCTTCACATAAGGCATTAAAACACTATCTGCAGATTTTGATAGGATAGCTATATAGAAAATTCACATGCAACCATACCATAGCTTCATTTAAGGATGATTCAGGGAGAATAATCCTAAACATCTTGATCAGAAAAAACCTATCATTTCCATCCATAAACTGAAGGATTATGGTTTTCATGTGGTGTGAGTCATCAGAACTGCTTCAGCATCTCCTACTGCTCTGCTCAAGGAGTCAGCACTCTTCCCAGGTTCAGATTTCACCAGGGAATTTCAATCTGATCAGTGGCCTTTCTGCTGTTTCTTATTCTGATTTTCTGAGCTCATGGAAACAAAGGCTTCTTCCACCAAAAGGAAGAACTACTCAGCTGAAAAATTACCAACACCAACAAGCACTTCACTGGGGTGCTTTGGCATTGCTTTGCAACAGTGCGTTAGTAACATTTTTGGACATCCATTCTGAACCTGTGGTGGAGATGGTGTCCCTGAGCATTCCATCTGGTCCATGTTTCCTCTCCAAATCATAACTCTTCTTTGAAGAAACAGGTTTCACAGCTCATACTTTAGAAAAAGATTGTCCCATAATGGAAAATAATTGCATAAAAATGACTTTTTGCAGTGAAAAATGTTCTGTGTTACTCCACTGCCAACCAAACTATGTTTCCTGCTCTTCCCAGGTGAAATGAAGTTACAGCTAAATAGCTGACTACTTATATTCCACGTTAGAAAGCCAAAATGCACAATTAAAAACCCATTTAAAGACTGCCAAACATCAGTCACTGTGAAATCCTTTCTTTGTGTTTGTGTTCAGGCTTCCATTGAGACAAAGTGATAATTTAGAGAAGGAAATTAGAGCAATTATCATGAAGTAGAAAATGGAAAGAAAGCATTGGATCAACTCAGCACCAAGGACAGAGTCAAACAGACACAGCTTGAACCCAAGCATGGCTCCCATCCTGAGAGCCAGAATTTTCGGAGAGAGAATTGGTTAGCCTGTACTTGCCCACATCACCTATATTTGTATAACTGTCATCTTAACTAAGATACAATTTTTTATTTAAAAAGTGTAGTGCAACTCCAAGATTTTGAAAAACCAATAAAGCTTCTTTTACACTGCAGCTTCCTCTGACCAGAGTACATCTGCAGCTAAGATAAAGGGGTTGATGTCAACAAGGAGTCACTGATAAGGTTACCCGTCCACTCCTTAAGTTTTGCACCTAACAGAGAATAAAATACAAATTAAGTTGTGCGGTTTTATTCCCACCAGCATATTTCACTGCCGTTTTGGATATGATGCTTAGAGATGCTGATGGCAGCCTTGGTTCCATGTTCTTCCTTGCCTTGAGAGAGGCCTAATTCAGCACCAAGGCTGAGCAAGCTCACATGCTGTATGGACACACTCTCCCTGCTATGGGGTATGGTCCACTTTTACACTTAGGACAAGAGGGGCTTCACCCAACTGGTCTCATCTCACAATATCAAGCATCCTATCAGACTACAAACCAATCTTTTTCACTCTGACCTTCCTGTAGCCTATGCAAAAGGCTATGTAGCTTACAGAAAAGCTATGTAACCACATGCAAAGGGTGGAAATGCATCCTACAAAGAAGTTCCATTACATAGTTTATCTAAAGCAACTTCAAACCTTTGCTCCAAACAGGGTAGGATAAGAGTGATTTGAACCCAAGGTTTGTTGCAACCCTGTGTGGGATGCCTAACGTATTCCAGCTACTCTCCATCGCAGATGGGACAGCATGCCCCACCTAGTCCTTGTGAACTCCTAACCTATGCATATAAATCCAAGGGAGAGCACACAGGCATGATCTCCAGTAGAAGGAATCATATATCTCTAACTAGAAGTACTTGTGTAGATAACCATACCTTGCCCTTCACTCACACTTTACCCCACCTACCACTATCCTTCCAAGGCTCTCTTCCTTCAATGCCTCATCCTGTGTTGTCCAGCTGCAGCTGCCTGGCTTGAGAGTGGTGACCTCTGGGGTGTCCAGGTGCCACACTGTGAGGATAAATCTTGACTGCCTTAGAAGAGTTCTCAGAGAAACTTTCACGTTCTCCTCTTTTTCTTTCTCACCCTCTAGCTTTGCTTACCAAGAACAGAATGATACCAGATCAGCAACCTGGTGCTGAATTTTAGTATCTGTATTTTTGTTGTACCCCTAAATTGAAGTTTGCATGTAAAGTGACAATAAAAATTCCAGCAATCACCAGATTGCTGAAAAAGTCCTTCATTACAGGCATCAGAGAAAAACTGCAACCTGAAACTGCAGAAAATGGCACAATTGTTCAGACACAAGGAAATATCATACCTTCCTCTCTGGGTTAATAACCCGAAAGTGATATTGTAGTGGTATTGTAGAGATCTGTACTTGAAGACACTATCAACTGACTCCATGCAAATAAACAAGCAAGGAGAAACTTTCCTGTGCTAAGAAGGTTTAATAGCAGCTAATATACAACATTCTGCGCATTACAGCATAAAACTTCCCCAGGATATTTGGGATACCTCACACACATTCCAAATGTTGCTCAAAGTGGTCTCTCTGGGACTCCGGGACACCTCTTCCTACATAAGCTGTGAGTGGTGGGTCTGAGAAAGCCTGGCCTGTTGCACTGCCTATGACAGGTGTAGGTTTTATATAACATGCAGGGATCAGAGAGCTTTGTGAAAGACTTCCAGCTGACTGAATACACACATTTCTCAGCAACCCCTAGGGATCCAACCAATTATACCAAAAGGCAAGCTGCAGAAGCAAGGCTGGAAGTAGGGGTATGGGAGAGCCTGCCCCTCACAGGCTCAGAAAACAAGTCTCCAGTGCAAACGTGCTAAGTCCTGCTGCAGAATCTGAGAAAGCAGAGAGCTAGCATCTGCTAGCACATCTCACTTAACACCCTCTTCAGAAACATGTTCGCTGCCAGCTCAGGGGGAACACCACTACTACCGACTTCCATATAAAACAACAGGATTTCTCACCTGGCCCCAAGCAGGCTACAATAACATTTAAAAATATATCTTTATTTGGAAGAATATTTTCATTTATAATCTCTATTGTCATTCTTCAATCTTATGAGCAAAGAATTCTTTTCTTCTCTTAGGATGCCTGACACAGTGGGACAGCCTTCAGAGTGGCACTGAAATAACAGTCAAGGTATCCCTTTGGCTGCAGTCCCCTGGCATGGCAAGTTTGTCTGCAGCACATATCTGATTGCAGAAGGCACCATAAATGCTTTCTCTGCTGGAGTCAGGAAGACAGGGCAACATCTGGGCTGCTTGGGGCATGTAGGAAAACATCTTTGACAACTTATTTCTACAGAATAGTCCAGTCTGTTGCCCTACTTTGGTTGGAAAGATACATAACGCAGACAGGTATCTATCTGTGAAACTTTGGTCTAAGCAAGCACTGTTAAGCTCAGCTGTTCACTTGTAATTTTAGCAAGACTTTGGGAGATGCTTGAATTTCCCAATTTAGATTGCCTTCTGCAATTTAATCTATGAATCTGCACAATGCAAGACTGGGGGCCTAGTGAGATCCACAAAGTTAACCTGACTATGGATCAGGCTGAAAGCATGATTTTGAGCTGGTCAGTCATCGCATGTGTGTGATGGTTTGTGGTGGGCAATTGTTTCACTATTTTCCGTTGATCAAGACTGACTAGAGTAGGATGTAAACACCTAAAAAGCCAAACAGTTGCATCACATTCTGAGTTGTACTGTGTCTCTGAAACCTGAGACGTGTAGATATCCGCCAGAGGAAAGAAATATGAGATGGAATCTAGTTGTTCATTTGGAATAGGGGTATAGGAGAGAATAAAATAAACATAATGTTTGAGAAAGCAGTATCATTAATCATGGAAAATTAGGAGAAAGCCACAGACCAGGAATAGAGATTAACAACAAAACAAAACCAAAAACAAAACCCCACAAAACAAAACAAAACCAAAACACCAAAAAAAAAAGTAAATCCATAAACAAAAGAGGAGAGTATGATTCCAGATCCTTGGTGCTGTCTCTCATAGCTGGGGCTCTGTAATATTCAGAGCCTCAGTTTCTAAGTTCTGATACTGAATTTAGAGTTAAGCATTTAGGATGTGCACAATTACAAAATCACATGCATGCTGAAATGGCTGTAGAGAGAATTCTGAGATTATGCAGTTTGACAGCTTTTTGGCATTGATTTATCCACATTATCCTACCAAAGAGAATTCAAATTTTCTGAATGTATTCCTTCCAGTAAACTGGGACATTTTACAGCAGATCAGATTTCTCTGGTGCTGAAAACATGCCACTGAGTCAGCAGCTGTGCTGACAGAGGTATGCAGAAACCTTTCCTGCTTCTGCACCAGCTTTGTTTTTATGTTACACAGTGGCTGGAGAACAGGCATGGAGAGGCACAGACTAACAGAGATAAAATATTCATGTTAGCTTGAAGGCTTATAGAAGGATTATAACATGCTTTTAACTTCCATATAAAGACAAGATGGAATTATGTTACAGATTATCATGAATCAGACTGCAGCCTCTTCAAATGAATCCTGGCTGTTATTACATGTGTGTTCTGCATAACAACTGAGCTGCAGTCACAGCCAACAATGTTGGAAAAAGCACAGTTAGGACATCCTTAGAATGCAGCTGACTCTCCCCAGAGACACCCTGATCCGAATGGGTGTTTCAAACAACTTCACTAACCCACAAATGTTTTTTGCTACTAGCCAAATACTGACCAAATAACTTGGTCTTTACTGCATTTGAAGTGCCCACATGCAACAAGACACAGACAGTTTATGAGTACGAGTACACACACATCTAGCGCTCAGATGAACTTGCTAGGGACAGTGCTAGGGAAAGTTCTAGGGACAATTTCATCCATTCCTGTCTTCCCTCCTACATGTAAGAAGGGCTGAAAATCAACTCAGGTCCCACACATCAATTGCACTTTAGTCCTCAGACTGAACTGAGACATATGGCTGCTTCTTATCTCTTTTGTCCCCAGATTTCATGTACCTACTAGCCTTCAGCTCCTACAAACAGGATTAAATGTGGAAATGATCACAATTAATAGGTAGTAAGCAAAAAATTCAAGTCAAAGAAGCAGCAAAGAGGCAGGCTGGTAGTAGGTTAATCTGTGAGTGAGGGCTAGAGAAAGAAGTAGACTGAAGGTATGAATGACTAATCAGCACTGGCTCAGCAGCTGCCTCTGATATGCTAAGAACAGCAATTGAGCAAAAGCTATATAGATTCACACAGAAACAGTGCATCCTTGGGCCTCTTCTTTAAAAGACGGCCATGAACACATCAGTGGGCATTACAGAAGATTTAACAGGCAACAGAACAGAATTACCAGTTCAGAAAGAAACATTTCAGAAAACGGAGCCTGCACCTCTCTACTTCCCTACTTCCCTGACACTGGATAATTACCTCCATTCCTCAGGGCACAGGTCTCCAATAAATCAGCTCTATGACACTATTTGATCCCATCAATTTACTGACAGCACTGAGTTCAGAGCATGCCAGCATTTCAGAGGCATGCCTCAGAAAGCCTCTTGCTTTAAATGTATTTGAGAATAATTTCATCTTTCAATTGTGTTTTATCTCAATAATACATTGAAAGCCACAAGATTTTCTTGCTAAGAAAGACAAACAATGTGAGGACATCAGATACTTACCGCTTCCATTAGCCCCTTTACTGTGGGTGATTTCAGCATCAAAGCATCAAACACCTCATCTGTCTCCTTCCTCACATACAAAAGCACTGAAACAAAAAAAGTCAAACTTGGAGCAGGTTCAGTCAATTGAACAGATGAAACAACTCACACTGAGTAGAAAAACAAATATTAATCCATGTCAGATAAAATGAAGTGCTGAAGACTGTTTGCACTTTAAAAAGATATGCTCTTATATTGTTAGTAATCTAAACAGTGAAGACACATCATAGTTCCTTTGAAAGCACACAAAGAGGATGCAGCAAATTTAATGTAAGGAAGCTGTATCTTCCAGAATTTCAATCTCCATTTACTGAAATCAGAGAAACTAAAAAGCACTGGGGACCTGACCTTGGGTCAGAGCAAATCGCACAAGCTAGGTCTTCCTAAAACTGTGTCTCATCTTGCATCTCTCCAGGCTTCATCGAAAAGGCTAGGAAAGGACATTCAGAAAAGTTAAGCCTGGTTTACCTTTGGCTGAGCCTTTGAAAGCAAAATCAACAAGGAAAAGAAACAGTTCTCTGGCACTACCACACAGATGACTGCAAATGGGCCTGGACAGTCTGAAAATAAACACTGGAAAGAACAAGTCATTTGAGACTTTACAGGGGAGACATTCAAAAGTACAGCAGGTAGGCAGGCATTTGCTTTGTGTGCCCACACCTGCTCAGGTACTCAAATGCCATTTGTACCCCTGAAGATGTCCTCTTCCTCCCTCAGGTGTCCTGCTGGGTCTCAGTGGCTCACAGGCACAGTGCTCTGCCCTCTCCAGCTCTGTTCTCCTCTCTCTGGCTTGTACAGGTAGGGGGGAGAAACTTGCTGACATGGCAAAAGCAAAGCAGGCAGCTACAAAGCAAATAAACGTGAACACTAGAGAAGTGGTTAGGCATAATCTCACATGATGGATAAAGTAGCAAGTTAACTAAGAAGTTCCAGAACCTATTTTGTTCCCTAAATAAACTGCCTTTTCAAATAGCAGTGCTGCACATGAGGTACAAATATGCATGCACATTTAGGTATTTTAAGTCTGAGTGAGAAACTACATTGGTAATCATCGAATCATAGAATAGTTAGGGTTGGAAAGGACCTTAAGATCATCAAGTTCCAACCCCCCTGCCATGGGCAGGGACATCTCACACTAAACCATATCA
>JANRGW010033341.1:3719-22844 GCA_024733675.1 Psilopsiagon aymara
GGGGGGGGGGGGGGGGCACAGCGTGGGGCGCATGGCTGGTGCTCAGACTGAAGGGTGCTGGGAGGATGTTGCTGTCCATGGTGGGAGGGGATGGAAAGGGCACAAGAAGGATCCAAGTGGGACACATGGCTTTGGGAGAGTCGTTGCATCTCCTCTGCCTCAACACTGTGCTGCTGGTGGCTTCTCCCTGTCCCTGCTTCCCCCGGGCACTCTTTTGCTGCCTTTCCTCCACTTTTGGCTCCCCAGGGAGGTTATTTGGTCCCCACCTACACCTACTTGCTCCTGGCATGTGGGGGGACCCACTGCAGCATGTGCTGGGGGTGCTGCTTTATCCCAGGGCAGCTCCCTCCTTGCTGCCTTTCTGAGCCCCAGGGCATCCCTATGGACATTCACTGTCAGGCCCTTCCTTGTCCTCCTCCTTCTCCCTTTAATTAATTCCTTCATTTGTCTTCCTCCTCCATAAAGGCCTTCTCCTTCCTGTCCCCCGGCCTGTCCCTTGCTGTGATTTGTGGAAATTGGTCTAAAGTAGCTGCCACGTAAAAGCCTTCCCGGCCCCAGGAATTTATGGCAGGCTGTGCCTCTGCACAGCACATCCCATGTAGGCCATATTTATTTATTCTTTTAGGCTCCTTGCTTCCCCTCCTTTTAATAATTCCCTGGAGGAAATGTAGACCTCAGCACCACAGCCCTTGCAGAGCTGGGAAGGTCCCTTTTGCTTAGTATTGCTAGCCCTGCAATACAGGCTGTGTGCTAGCCTGGGGCTGAGTGCCGCTGGGAGTTCTTATCATATTTCTTGTACTGATGAAGCCTGGCTGGACCTTTTGGATGGGGAGAAGTCTTAAGGACCTAAAAGAAAAGAGAATCTAGCAATAGCCCACCAGGCATAAGCACAGCCCTGTATTAGGCACAAGAGAATCCACATTCGAGCCTGCACTGCTGCTTAGGAGAAGGCTTGATCCACTTTTTCTTGCCAGCATTCCTACCATAGGCTGGTTTTGGAAAGCTTTGGACCACTTTAACCTCCTGGTTGAGTGTTGTGGTCCTTGGTACCATGGGGCTTCATGGCTGTGGCCATGGGCAGAGCTGGGAACTGGGAGCATCCTCGTGTCCCTCCCTTCCCTGCGGGCACAGCCAGGACATCTCACATGGCTGTGCACTGGGGGAAGGTAATTTTACATCTGTAACAATTATTCACTTAATTGAGTTCCAATTAGCTGGGATTGGAGACAGAGGCTCTGGGCGCATGGGAGGGCAGGGAGAGCTGCTTGTCTTTTGTGGCACTGCAAAAAATTTTCCAGGCTCCAGCTGCTGGAAAGCATTTTGGAGGTTCCACAAGGGGCCCATCTGTGTTCTAATTTTTGCCTGGGTTTTATTGCTGGCTGCTTCTTTACTGTGTGGAAGAATGGAGTGGGGCTCGTGTTGGGACTGACTGAATTGTAGGTGGAGAGATGGAGGACTCCGTTTCCCCTTTCTGTTGGCTTTTAGGGTGTTTGGAGGTGTTTGACCCCACTTGATGGGAGGGTAATGTGGTGGAGAGGGAAAGGGATGGGTGTGAGGCCTGGTTCTGATTTGAGTGGGGAGATGCTGAGTGAGTCTGGACCTTCTCTGGGAGCTGGGGCTGCCTCAAGCTGTGGCACTCAGCTGTTGGGTCATCCAGCTGTTGGGACATCCCTGGGAGCTGCAGTTGTGCCACATCTCTGGCATTTGGGACTCTTGCTGCCCATGTTTCTCCTTTGCTCTTGGTCCTGGTGGCTGTGGGGCAAAAATTTGTGGGATGCTCTAAAGAACATGGTGATTTTATGCAGGCTTGAAATGAAATGGCAGTTGGGACATCTGTGCTGGTGGCTTGGTGGGAATAGCCAGGCTGAGCTTCCTTCTCAGGGGCTGTGGGCTTTTGCCATGATCCCCTTGCTCTGGGTGTCTTGGGTGAATCCGTCACCCCATTGTCTCATCTGGGTGCTGACCAGTGTGGGTAAACTGAGGCAGCAGCACGTCCTGCCCTCATGTCCCAGATTCACGGGTAGGATCTTGACCTTGTCACTCTGTTAAGGGCTGGGTTTAAACAGGAAAGCAGGAGAGGGGCTTCTGACAGAGCCTGCAGGGGCAGGGAAGGGGAGTGGCTTTAACCTGCCAGAGGTGAAGCTGAGATGAGCTCTTGGGCAGAAGCTCTTCCCTGTGAGGGTGCTGAGGCCCTGGCACAGGGTGCCCAGAGAAGCTGTGGCTGCCCCATCCCTGGCAGTGTTCAAGGCCAGGTTGGACACAGGGGCTTGGAGCAACCTCCTCTATGGAAGGTGTCCCTGCCCTTGGCGGGGGTTGGAGCTGGAGGAGATTTAAGGTCCCTTCCAACCCATCTCTGATTCTATGAAGCCATTGCTTTATGGACAACTTTTCAGGCTTGCCCAGAGGAGGAACCACCATGGAAGCCCAGCTGAGATGGGCTGGTGTAATTCTGTCAACAGCATATGGTGGTGGTCTGACAGGACACAGAGGGATGGGGTCTCACATCACCAGTGTTTCCGTGTCTCCCTCAGGGCTGTTTGGTCCATTGGTGTAGAAGCCCCTAGTGCTGCCTGTTGACATCATGAGAGGTTTTAACCTTCCTGGCAGGACCTTAAACCTCCTTTCCATCTTCTCCAGTGCTTTTCCTATATGCTTTTCCCCTGCTAAGTGGGGATATATGTGCTGGGAAGCCCCTGCTGTGTCCCACGGGATAAGCTGGGATAAATATCCACCCCCAGAGCATCGCTAAAGTGATCCCTATGGCAGACGGCTGGGGCTAAGCTGGAGCTCAATGCTGGCTATCTGTGATGGATAAGGGGAAGAGGAGGAGGCTCTTTGGCCTTGGAGCACTAGGTGGGAGCAGGGATGGGGCTGGTGAGGCTGCAGCAGGGGCAGGATGGAGGGGGCAAGCAGGAAAGGTGAACAAGCTGGTGCCTCCCACCAGCCATGGCTGCCTCCTGTCTGTCCATCAGCCTGTCTTCCCTTGCGTCCATCAGTGTGTCTGACCCCAGCATCCCCAGGCAGGGAGTGGCAGAACACGAGGGTGGTCACTGGTGACCACAACCCCATGGTGGGGCCCTTGCCAAGCAGGACCTCTTGGCTTGGGGAGGGTGGTCTTGATTTGAAGGCAGGGCTGGAAGATGCTGCTGCTATCTCCATGTGCCTTCATGGCCAGCAGCCTGGCACATCTGGCCGCATGGTTGTGGCCGGCATGGGGCACATCTGGCTGGGCAGATGTGGGGCTTGGTGAGGCGGTCACAGCAGTTGTGTGTTTCCACCTCTCTTCCCACCTCTTCCCACCATAGGTTTTAGGTCACCCCAGCTCCCCAGTGTGCTGCTGTGGGGTGGGAAGGAGGGGACACACAGAGTCCTGTCCCATTGCACCATGGGGCTGGGGTGGTTCCTGAGCCCCAGGGGGATCCAGGCATCCCCGGGCTGGTCAGAGCCTGGCCCAGGATGGAGATCTGCTTTGTTGCTTGCAGTGCCAAGCTGTGAGGGTGGAAGGACCATATGGTCCCGTCTGCGCCAGACTAATAAACTCAGGATGCAGGTCAGGCACTGCAAATCCCGTTAACTCCAGCCAGAGACCAGAGTTTAACCCTTCTCTCCCTTCAGACCCACCCAGAAATGGGGGCATGAGAGCCATGTTCCCTCCTGGGGGCTGCTAGAAACCAGAGCAGGGGCTGGTCACAGTGGTTGTGGGGACTAGAGTCCCCTGAGCTGTTTTGCTTGTCTGCCCATACTTCCATCTATCCTTCCCCTTCCATTCATCTTCCTCCATCTCCTAAGCTGTTGTACTGTCCATTCATCTTCCATCCACCCATCCATCTGTCTCCTGAGCCATTGTGTTAACCTTTCATCCATCCTGCCATCCATCCCTTCTTCTCTCCTCCTAGAGCTATTCTCTTGCCATCCAGCCATTCCTGATCTGCCTGTCTCCTTCCATTCATCCACACATGCTCTGTTCTCTCTGCTGGTTCAAATATCCTTATCTACCCTTCTTCCTCTCTACCTAGGCAGCAGTCGTGCATCCATACATGTCTGCAACTCTTTCCTCTCTTCTCCCTCCCCCTCCTTCTTCTGTCCTATTGTGGCACAGAGGCTCGGGCTGAGCTGTGATCCTGGCACCCCCCCTGGCTGGATGCGGCTGGATTGGGCCCTCTCCTGGCAGGATTAGTTTATGGCCAAGGAGTGGAGGCGCCTGTCCTGTCCCCCTTCTGGCGACAGGTTATAGCATCATTTAAATGCATTTTGTCTGTGGAAGGAAATAGCTTCTCTGGGTGCCAGCAGTCGTCCTGCACTGAACTAATGATGATCGTCACATTAATCTGCATCCCAGCTTGTGCCTGCTGCTTTCCCCTATCTGGCATGGCCAGGGTGCAGGCCTGTGCATGGGCTTGGTGATGGGGCCTCACGGGTTTCCCCATGGCACCACGGCACCTTATCTGAGTTGAATAGAGTCCCCAGCTGAGTCCTGAGAGGGGCTTTCCTTGCCCCTCCTGGAGCACAACCCTTATTTGCCATCAGAGAATTGCCACGGCAAGGAGGAAAGAGCTGGTGGCTGCAGGTCTGGTTTTAAGGGTTAAAACCTGGTGCTATTTCAATGCCACTTTCCCTGTCTGCCTCTGCCTTCTCCGGTCCTGCCTGTGCCACACCATGTGGTCAGGTTCGTGTTGCTCCAGGTGGTAAATCTTATTCCACAAATAATCTGGTGCCTTGGAAAAAATCCTTCTCTAATAGATGGGGATGGCGGGAGCAGCCGTGCCCGTGCCGGGCGGGGTGCAGGGAGGATGCGAACCTTCACATGTCACAGTAGAAAACACCCTCTAAGAGTCAGAGGAGCAGAAAGCCCCTTGCTGGTGGTTGTTTCTGAGCAGAGTGGCACTCATGGAGGCTTCCTGAGGCTCGACATCTCTCCTACAGCTCCCGGCTTTCCAGGAGGTGGGAAAACAGAGCGGGGGAGCAGGATGTACTCAGTAGCAGGCAGGGTTAGCGTGGCAGGCGACGGAGCGGTGTCCGTGGTGGTGCTGGTGATGCTGGCGGTGCATCCCCAGCATCCATCCGGCCCCAGGGAATTGTATGCCTGGATCGCAGACAAGTTCCATCCCAGGCAGCGTAGCAGCGGATGCTGCCCACCCCGTATCGAGTGCTAATCCTTTTATGAGCCCTTTAAGCTGCTTAACTCCCCAGTGCAGAGTTGCCCGGGTGGGCTGCGGGGTCTTGCTTCCCCTTCAGCCCCGAGCTATGGTCCTTGCTGGGGAAAGCCTTGATGTCCCGACATGCTCCCCATCCCTGGCCTGGAAGGGGGCTGAGCCGTTCCCAGGAGCTGAGGCATCACATCTGCACTTTTCACCGCTGTTTGACACGGGTAATTTGGGCTCTCCTGCTCGGGAGCCGCTTGGGAGCGATTACAATCAGAGCCGGGAATGGGGCTGGCGGGGCGGGGGGGGGAGAGGGAGACCCGGGGCTCCTGGGAATTGCTGGCAGCCGCTTGTGGATGCAAAGACCTTGAGATGTCTTCCAGGTTCCCGCAGCTGCTGGCACAGTGCGTGCCGTCGGCTCGGCTCCGCACCGGCCTCCTTCCACAGCATCTGCTTCAGCAGGAAGATGCTGGCCGGTTTTCTGCCCTCTTGCTGGCTGTGGCATAGGGATAACCAGCTCTCTCCGAGGGGCTTGGGCAGCTCCATCCCTTGGGAATTGTTGGCTGGCTGTGTCTGCCTGCTCCGCTTCCCTGTGGTTGTTCTTTGGTTTAAGGGAAAATGGTCAAAATGAAGGAGTAAAATGAGGTCTGGGTGCTCCTGGGGTTTGTGCAAGGTGGCACCAACATCATCTTCAGCACTTTTTCACCAGGTCATGTCTGTGCCTGGAAAATTAGGGGCTAAGCCAGCTTTGGCACTCAGGGACATTACCAGGCTGGCAGCCCTGGTTGGATGATGGGTGGCAGACTGGCCATGATACCATCTTTGCAGGGATCCCATGGGGATGGAGGGGGTCTGGGGTGAAGGAACTGATTTAGCCACCTTCCCTGTGTGATCTGGGAGCTAAAAGCAGGAGGAAAGCCTTGATCATAAATACTTCGTGGGATCTGCCAGCCAAAAATTAGCCTGGGCTGCCTAATTTTTGGTAACAAGCCTCTGGAGCAGCTCAGCATCCTTTTCTCTGCACAGCTGGAAGCAGGGATGTAGCTGGTTACGCCTTATTTCTATGAGTGTGTTTGTGCTTTTTCAGCTGGTGCCTTGGCATGGGTGTTGGGTAGGTGACCAGTGCTTTGGGCACCCCAGTGGCAATCCTGAGGTTGGATACAGCTTCAACACACCTTGACCCAGCCTCGGGCAGGCCCTGAGCATCCCTTTTCGCTGGATACCCCATCCCATGCTCAGGGTGGGTTTGGTGAGGCTGGCTGCCCCCAGTGGGAAGCACAATGGTGCCTGAGGTCCTGGGGACATCTTGTGAGGCTTTGGTTTGCAGGAGACAAACCCAGACAGGCTCTTGTTGCCTTTGTGATTGGTCTGGGGGCTGAAGCACCCACTCCTTGCTGCAGGGCTGGACCAGTGCCTGACTCCACTCTTCCTGCTCTGGGGCTCAGGCGATGCTCTGGAAGGGGATGCCCCACACTAACCCGCACTCTCCATCCCCTTTACAGCCCATGCCAAGGGGCCACCCCCTAGCCCCGAGCCTGTCGAAGCTGCTGGTGCTGTCACACTGCCCGTGAGCTACCGCCTGTCCAACACCCGCTTGGCCTTCTTCCTCAAGGAGGCGGGAGCGAGCCCGGTGGGCAACAGCAGCACCCCGCTGCAACGTGCAGAGCCCTTTGTTGTCTTCCAGACCAAGGAGCTGCCCATCCTCAATGTCACCCTGGGGCCCTTCAGCACTGGGCTGGTGCTGCCCAAGGAGCAGTTGCAGCCTTCTAGCACCTTGGAGGTCCCCGACCGCCTCACTGTCAACTGGAAGGTGCGCGCCTTCATCATCCAGCCCCGGCTGGTGGCCAACCAGCCCGTGGTCCAAGTGCTCTTCTACATAGCTGGCCGGGATTGGGATGATTTCGATGTCACGGACCGGCTGCCCTGCGTGCGGCTCCACACTTTCCGGGATGCCCGTGAGATCAAGAGCTCGTGTCGCCTGCGGGGCAGCCTGGCCATGTGCCTGGTGCAGGCAGAGCTGCCCCATGCCTGGTTTGGCCCCCCGGCTGTGTCGCTGGGCAGGAGGAAGAGCCCTGAGAGCCTGGAGGTGCCTGGTGAGAGCCAGCAAGCGGAGCTGTACTACACCCTGCATGCCCCCGATGGGGCCGGACAGTGCCTTGGGGAGATGGCTCCCCGCCGTGGGGTTGGGGGAGCCAGGACTGAGGGTCCCACACAGCACCCGCTGCTGCGCATTGGCAGCATCAGCCTCCTGCAGCCCGGCCCAGGGCAGCCCATGCAGGAGCATCAGCTGGATGGCAACATCTTCATCCGCCTGCCCGACAAGCCCCTCAAGCCGGGCGAGGTGCTGAGCATCCTCCTCTACCTGATGTCCAACTCCACCGTGGAGCACTTCACCCTCAGGTAAGGTGCTAGGGCTTTCCCCACTCCATCCTTTCAAGGATGTGGTTATTACGGCAGTGTTGTGCAAAGGCAGACAAGGGCAGGAAAGGGAGGATGGAATGGCATATTGAATGCATGGAACCTGCTGGCAGGGCTTTGGGAAGCTGAGGGAGGCCAGAGATGCAACTGACACATGGTTTTGCAATGTTCTAGGGCTTTGCAGTAGGACCTTGTTGAAGAGAAGGGCTGTTCATCCAGGGTTTCCATCTCTGTGTTGGCACTATGGACTGCTGCCTTTGCTCAGTTGCATTGGGATTAGGGCCCCACCAGTAGATGTGGGGTTCGTAGGCATTTGGGTACAAGGTGTGGAGTGACCAAGGGGCTGCTGCCCCACAGGGGTGTTACTGTTCCGTGGGACAGCATTGGGGTGAGGGACAAAACTGCTGGATGGTGCAGGGCAAAATCCTATGGGAAAGAGGGGATGGGATGGGCTAAGCCCCATGGCTGCTGCTGACAGCTTGGATGGTGTTTTTAGCAGCCTGGAGGGATCAGGGGCAAAAGTCCCCCTAGGAGGGGGGTCCAGGGGTGCCGGGGGTGAGAATCCATCCGTGACCATCACCCTCCACAGAGTGAAGGCCAAGAAGGGTGTCAACCTGCTGAGCACCAAGTCAAGGAGTGGGCAGTGGTTGGTGAGCTCGGAGCTGCTGACGGGCGGCAAGCACTCCACTGCCACTGTCGATGTCTCCAGGGTGGACAGTGCTGGGCCCAGGTAAGTTCACCCCCTTGTGCCTGCCCCCCATAACCAGGGATTGAGGAAATGGTTGGGGTTTGACATAGAGCAGTTCCCCTTTTGCCCCCACACTGTGTGTCTGGTTAGCTGCAGCACCAAGTGGGTGCTGATAGAGGAAACTGAGGCACGGCTTGGACTGTGGAGCCACTGAAGGGCAGTAAGCAGTATTGAGGTCAACCCCAGGAGGTTGCAGCAGGCCCT
Organism: Psilopsiagon aymara; assembly: GCA_024733675.1. Taxonomy (NCBI): domain Eukaryota; kingdom Metazoa; phylum Chordata; class Aves; order Psittaciformes; family Psittacidae; genus Psilopsiagon; species Psilopsiagon aymara. The sequence continues at coordinate 12,231 of JANRGW010033341.1, forward strand.
GCACTGATCTGGGAAGAGGCTTGATGCTGTGTGTGGTTTTTAACCATCCAGCACCATGTAACAGGCTAATGGGAAGGTGAAGGTGAGATTCATGGCCCAAGATGGGCAGGTTTGTGGTCAGGCAGGCAGCTGCCCAAGGGCTGTGTGAGGTGGTGCGTTCAGGCGGGATCTGCTCCATGGTTAACACAGGGAATCAATCTGGGGCTCAAGCAAGTGATCCTAAGTTACCGGTACCATTGGGCAGCTGCATTCCTGGCTCTGAGCTGGGATTGCCTGGGAGCTGGTGGATACAGATGGTGGACTTGGGGGCTGAATTGTGAAGCCATGGAGCATTCCCAGTTTGGAGTAGAAGTATTGTGGGTTTAAAAGAAGATGTAATGCTATGAGAGGAAGCAGCTCTTTGCTGGCTATCCTGAAGTCTCCTCTGGGAAGGAAGGGGAGCAGTCCCCATGCAACATCTGTCTGGATGATGGATGAGTGTCAGAGGGGGAGCTTGAACCAAGGCAGCACAATGATGGGCAAAAAGAAAGATGGGCAGAGCAAGTTCTGCCCTGCTTAGCACAAGGATGATGCTTGTTGCTGGGGCTCCAGGAAAGGCTCTTGTCAGTTGAGTAGAGGCCAGGGGATAGAAATGAGAATGATCCAAAAGGAACAAGGACCCACAAAGCCAAGCTGAAAACCCAGAGGTTGCTCAGCCTGGAGAAGGGGAGATGTGGAGGCTGCAAGAGCTGGGGGCTGCTTTGCTCCTTGCCTCAGTGTGGGTAGGACACGGTGAGCAAGGCCAGGGGATGAGCACAGTGTCAAAACCATTAACAAGAAAGACTGAGGTGTTGGAAAGCAATCAGTCTCCATCATTGTGCCTATGGGAAAATGGAGACAAGTATCACCAGGAGCTGGGTTAAGTGAGTTGATGTGATTCCTGCTGTCTGTATAGAAAATCTCCTGATATCTCTGCCCCACACTGAGTGAAACAGAGGCCAGACTCCTGCAGAAAGGTGGTGCTCAGCTCTGACCGCTTTGAACATGAGCTCAAAACCGATCTGCAGAAACCCCTCCAAAGGGCTTACCTGAGGGTGCATTTTCCATTGCTTCCAGATACAAAACACAGCCTCAGCATCAGAGCCCTCAGCGCCGGGATGTCCTCTGGGGGATGATGATGGACACCAGTGTCCCCCAGAGCCATGAGTCCCCCCATCCTCTGTATGGCCACCCCTGCACATGCTGCCAGCAATTGAGCTCCTCTCCCCTGTCCCTTCTGCCTCTTCCCGCCTGCCACCGCTGCTTCAAATCAGGCAGGAAAGGTTAGAGATGGAGAACGAATTTAAAGTGATTACAATCACCTTTTAGACAAGCAACTCCATCAAATATTAACTCAGCGGCAAATATGAATGTCTCAAAGCCGTGTTGCCCTGCGGGCTGTGCAGCTGGAGGAGGTTGCTTTGCTGGGGCTCTGGGGGCTTTTGGCTGTGCAGAGAAAGCCCTGAGCTTTGGGGTGATAATAGTCAATTTGGGGTGTTCTGCTGCACCCCGGCTGCACCCTAAGTTATTCCACCAGCCTGAGCAGCCTGGCTGTTGTCTCTGCCATGGCTGAGGGCAGATGATGCTCAGGGAGGGCTGAAGATGGAGGTGTCCCATAGGCACCCCATGTCAAGGAGTCCCGGTGCTGAACCACCTCTGGCATGCAGCTGCAGCTCTGGTTTGCCTTTGAACCTGTCCCTTCCCAGCTGTATTAATACTTCTGCATTGGAAGAGGTAGTGAGCAGCCAAATCCCTTTCTCCAGATAGGGTGGCCTTTGATGATTCCCTTGCACTGCCATAGGGTGACAACCTTGGGGGTACAAAGTCCCATCAGGACCTCACCAGCAAAGCCCATTGTCCCTGCTGTGGGAGCACAGAGCTTGCCATGGCCAGGGGCAGCCTCGTGGTTTTGCTCTCCTCTTTCTCTACTCCCTTTCACTCATTAAATATTTATCAGAGAGAAACCCAAGTGTACCCTGCATCCCCAAATCAATGGGACCTCCTTAATGGCTGCTACGCTGTGAGATGAGAGAGGAGCGGATCCCGGCTTCCCAAGCCACAGGGATTTCACCTTTCCTCACCCCACTCTCTCCTCCAGCTCTGGGAGGGCTTTTGTTGGCTCTGTAGTTTGTGGGAGCTCTGGGGTGTCCCCGGGTATGCTCTGGTTTTGGGGAGCAATGGAGAAGTTTAACCTGGGGGGGTTGAACTCTGAGTCCCCTTAATGGATTTGGAGGTTGCACACAGAGATGGGAGGACAGGGTTGCATCTGGGGGCATTTGCTTATAGGGGTGGGGTGTGAGAGTGATGATTTATGCTGCTGTGTCAGACCATGTCCAAGCTATGATGCAGAGGATGAGAAACACCAGTTCCTGAGTTCCCTGTCCCCTTAGGCACTATGTGCTGGGTTTGGCAGCACCAGCCTCTTCATCCCATCTTGCCTTGGGGTTGCCCCACAGTTCATTCCCTGTTCATTAGCTCTGGGTCCTCAATAGAAGCATTAATGTGTGGGGGTTTGATGAGCTGATGGTACTGGAGCTGTCATTTGCTGGTCCTGTCTTACCTCACCCATCCCCTGCCCATCTGCCCTCTGCATCCCCCTAGCTGTCCATACAGGCTGAGGGACAGCCCTGCACTGTGTCACAGCTTGGTGTTCTCCCATCTGCTGTCTGTGATTGAATCTCTTTCCCCTGTGCCTCAGTTTCCCCATATGATCCCCTTGGAAGGTGCTATAAAGTCAGTGGCTTGGACTGGGTTCTCGCATAGAGATTTTCCCTGAGCATGCTGACCTCCTGGGTGTGGGGGACACCTGCAGAGATGAGCGCAGCAATCCGGGGTGGTAAATCCAGTTTTCCTGCTGGGAAGATGGAGCTGAGGAGGCAGGGCAGCACGTGCAGCCACCCACTGTCCCCAGGGCCATGGCCACACACTCACCCTGTGATAAGCTATCATCCAGCAGCCTTGTATGTTCTGCATCCTTAGAGGGGGACTGGTCCCCAGGAGTCTATGGGAACTGGGCACCCAGTTCACTGTGTCTCCTCCTGTCCCCTGCCCAGGGATGGGGACTCCTTGGAGATCATGCAGCTGGATTTTGAGATGGAGAACTTCACCAGCCAGTCAGTGACGCGACGCATCATGTGGCACATTGACTACCGGGGCCGCAACCCTCCTTCTGATGTGGAAAAGGTGGTGACGGAGCTGACAGTCATCCAGAGGGACATCAGGGCCATTGTGCCTGTGGCCATGGTGAGCAGGTCCACGTCCTCTGCTGAGCTTATGCTGGGAATGGGTTGCATCCCCCTGAGGGATCTCCCTCAGCCCATCTGCCCCGTAGCACCTATACATCCATACATCCCACCCCACCCCACCTCCCACCCACAGGTCCTTCTCTGCCCCAGGGCTGGAGCAGGGGAGGGGCCAGCCAGTATGTGAGGCTCCTTTCTAATGTGACAGTCCCCTTTGCACCCCAGGACACGGAAATCATCAACACAGCCATCCTGACGGGGCGGACGGTGGCCATCCCCGTGAAGGTCATCGCCATTGAGCTGAGTGGTGTCATCGTGGATGTCTCTGCTATGGTTGAGTGCAAGTCCAACAATGAAGACATCATCAAGGTGGGTGTGGGTTGGGGTCTCCTGTGACCCTAATGAGGGGCTGAGCCTCTTCCAGGGGTGCTGACCCCAATAGTGATGCAAACTGGGACTAGCAGCTGAGCTGAAGTGCCACTCAACCCCACACCATCCGAAGCATCATCCCCTCAGTGGCTTCAGTCCGTGTGTTCCTCTCCCTGGGATCTGTTGGGAGAAGGACAAGACACTTTGTCACTGTCTCCAGGGAGGCTATGGGATGTTCTGGCACTGTGCAGACTGGCACCAGGCAGCAGCAGTAACTATGGGCTATCAGGGCGCTTTAGTGCTGATAAGGTGAAATATTGCCACCTTGCAATGTAAGCTGCAGGTTACCATCAGCAGCTTCACTCGTGCCTCTGGGTGACATTTATCTCCTGTTTGGATTGGGTGCCAAGCTGAGCTCAGGCTGGCCCCAGCGAGGGATGTGAGAATGAGCTGGGCAGTTGGGGAGGATGGAGGGAAAAGGGAGAGAGGAGAGAGATGAGCTGCATGGGAGAGATGCTGATCAGGTGAATGCAAAAGGCTTGCTGTTGCAGCAGCAGCTGAGGCAGCAGTTGGTCCTCAAATCCAGCCATGATTTGAGGGTCATTTGTCCATCACCAGACCTGTGCATCTGTATACATTTTTCTGCCCTTGTATGTATCCGTCTTTCCACCTGCATATATTATTCTATCACCATTTCCACCCGTCTATCCACCCCTAGACATCGTTACCTTCTCCCAAACACTTCCTGCCCCTCTCCCTGGATTCACCCACCCAGCCCACCCTCTCCATGTCCTTGCTACATTTGGGCAGAGGCAGAGAGCCATGCTGAGGGACTGAGCTCTCCCATGTCCCCTAGCCTGGGGTTCATAGCCCCTTCTCCCCTTGTTTGCCAGCAGCCACTGGCTGCTTTCCTGGCCAAGCCAGGGGTGATGAGCAGAACCCCAGCTCCATTGGGGCTTTCCCTTGCTAATGGTCTCTGGATGGGTGACAAGCAGTGTCACGAAGTGTTTACTCAAGTTCTTGACTGAAACTCCAATCTGTGCGGTTCACAGCACCGGCTTTAATTTATGGAACCCGGTCCTCTGCAGTGTGATAAAACACTGGAGCAATAATACACTTCAGGATGGACTCCAAGACACTTAAACTGTTTAATGTGCTGCCTTTTTACTCATAATCTATTTACACGCTGTCCCCAGACCTGGGGGGGAGCAGACACATGCACACAAGCAGGAATGAATAATGCATGGAGCAGCCCTCTGGCCCCGGCTCTCCTCCTGCTCGCTGCTCAGAGGCCCGTGCAATTGCTTGCTGAGTTATTTTGTGTTTGTGCTGGAGTTTCGCTTCCGAGGGAGCTCTCAGTTACCTGCTGAGATTGCGGAGGATGATTGAGGTGTCAGGGCTATAAACCTGTTACATAAATCAAAGCTTACATAGTGGGATGTGCTATCTGTTACTGTAAATAATTTAGCATGAATGAGGGCTGGGGAGATGCTTCTCCCCACACTGCCTGTGGCTTGGTGGTGCTTGCTCTCATGTTTAACATAGAGGGAATATGTTCTGGATGTGGCTGTGAAGTTGTCAGGGCTGCTCACAAAGGATGGTGGGTGAGCACGGGTGGGAGTTGTCATCCTCATCCCCTGTGGTGACACAGGGTGTCTGCCCATGCTCAGCCCAGAGACGACCTCATCCCTTGAGGTAGTGTAGAAATAACCCCCCTTGCCTGCCCGTGTGCTGGCCTTAGAGGCTCTGTATGCGTTAAGGGATGCACAAGGCCACCTTTGCTGCCAGCAGTGCTCAATGGGAGATGCTCACCGTCATTCGCTCTGTGAACCTTTCTCAGAAGCCCACCATCCACATCTGCTTGAGGATGCACCTGGAGCAGGTGGGACTGAGCCTCAGTGACCCTGGTCACCGACAGCCGCTACCAGGACCCCCTGGATGCCACCAGCCATGGTGGCTCTTCCCACTTCTGAGGCCTTTGGAGCAGATATTCCTGCTTGATTGCATGCTTGAGGCTGTGCCAAGGGGGAAGCTCCTGGCCACAGAAGCAGAGCCAGCAGTGCTTTGGCTCAGAGCCCAGGCAGACCTCAGCCTCTCGCTTCCCGATGCCTTGCTGCAGATCTGGGAAGTTTCTCTGAACAAGCATGCACTTCATTTAGAACCTCATCTGCAGTCACTCCATCATCAGGACAGGCCTGATGGGCTGGAATATTTTGTTGTCATAGTTTTAACCCTCCCTGCCTTTCCCAATTGCAAAGCAAGCGGGCCCCAGAAGTTGCAGGGGGAGGGTTTATTAGCTAAGGTAATGCAAGCAACAACCCACTGTATATATTGTGATAAATGGCACAACATCCAGAGTGCTCCTTTGCTGGAGCGCTCCCCCAGAAGCTCATCTTTATTCAGACGCTGCCCCGACAGAGATGAGATTGTCTTTTCAGACATGCTGAGCTGGTATCTAGTAGGAAGACAAGGAACAACCCCTCCTGCATTGCACTCCCTTCCTGTGCCCACGAAGCAGGAGCTTCCCAAGGCGCTTGGGTCCTGGGCTTCGCCTTCTCCATCAGCCCCAGGGACCACGGGCACCCTGCAGGAGGGCCCTGCAGCCAACACAAGGAGCCCTTGTAGAAGTCAGGCTTGTGGGCTTGGAAATACAAAGCTCCTGCAGCTGAATGACCACAGGTGCCCAAAGATAAGGTGGGGAGAGTGGCAGTGACGCTTGTACCTCTGCTGTCAGCTACCATGCAGCACAGACTCAACCTCTTATCAGCCATCAGAGAATCCACCTGGGATAGCAGCTTGTTGGAAGTAAGTCCTTCTGTGCTGTTGTGAGATGCTTCACACACCTCAGAGCGACTGCGCTGCTGGCTGGGCAAGTGGGTTCTATTCTTCCATAGCAGCAAACAACTCAGATGCAATTCCTGATGGTGTAGGAGGGGAAAAAGGGAGTTGGTGCTGGGCCATGGGGCCACTGCACATGGGAGGTTGGAGTTCCCTTGGCCTGGTTGTCTTCTACCTTTCTGGGAAGGAGCTGCTGAGTGTGATTACCTAAGCTGAAAAGCAGGTGATGTTGCATTGGCATCCTCTCAGCAGGTCGGGTTGGTCAGTAATAAGTGGTGCCATGTGGGGTGTATTTTTTTTATAGCAAACTTAACCAATGGCATTTGCACAGATGGGAATTAAAAGAGGAAAGGCAAGAAGATGAAAGTGAGGATTCAGATGAGCTGCAGGAAGCTGTCTGTGGTGTTAGCAGGAGGGACAGGGACAAGGCATTGAGGGGTACCTGCACATGGACATGCAGTGTATCTGTGCTTGCTGCCTGTGCCCTCTGGGTATGGGTGGAGGAGATTTTGGGGCAGATGTCTAGGATGAGCAATGTGTAACCCTTGTGAAGCACCCATGGGTGCCTCTAGCTTGAGAGCAGAATAAGGGTACAATTCAGTGTCAAAGAAGAACTGAAGCACCAAAAGAAGGTGTCTGCTTGATGTGGGACTGTGCAAGGGTGGCAAGAGGGCAATTTGCATTATGGACATGGGGTGTGTGGGTCCGTGTTTCTGAGCAAGGATCTCTGGGAGGAGGGAGCACCTTTGCTCTAGGGCCACCTTTTTCTTATGGGTACATAGTGGTGAAATTCTCCTGTTTCAGCACTTCCCATCCTCTGGGCAGGCTCCTTCCAGTATCTCTGGTGTGTCTGTAGAGCTGCTGTAATCTTTCATCCTCCCTTCTTCCCCAGGTCTCCAGCAGCTGTGACTATGTCTTTGTCAGCGGAAAGGAGTCGCAGGGCTCCATGAGCGCCCGGGTCACCTTCACCTATGAGCACCTCTCTGCCCCGTTGGAGATGACAGTGTGGGTGCCCAAGCTGCCGCTGCACATCGAGCTCTCAGATGCCCGCTTGAGCCAAGTGAAGGGCTGGCGGGTGCCCATCCTGCCGGACAGGAGGTGGGTGCTGCGGAGTCACTGTGCTTGAGGGTCTGTCCAGCCTGAAGGAGGCACAGTGAGGGTGGTGGTAGTAGTCTGATTCCTTGTTTAGATAATTAATGAGGGGGTTTTGAAGATGATGGAGCCAGAGTTATCTCAGGGGCCCTCTGAAATGGTGAGAGATCATGGATATAGGTTGCATGTTTGTATGGAAGGAGGAAAATCTCACAGTGAGATTGATCATTAAATATATTGGGATAATTATAAAACCCAGGGACCAGCAAAACAGTTGGAGCTGGTTGGGAGCATTAGTCCTTGGCAATGGTCAAAACATCCCTGGAGAATCCCAGCAGCAACCAAGCTCCAAAGTTAGCCCTGCTTTGAGGTCTAGAGACCTCCAGTTGTCCATCCCAACCTGAGATCATAGAATTATAGAATAGTTAGGGTTGGAAAGGACCTTAAGATCACCCAGTTCCAAACCCCTTGCCATGGGCAGGGACCCTGCACACTAAACCATGTCACGCAAGACTCCATGCAACCTGGCCTTGAACACTGCCAGGGATGGAGCATTCACAAGTTCCCTGGGCAACCCATTCCAGTGCCTCACCACCCACACAGTAAAGAACTTCCTCCTTATATCCAACCTAAACTTCCCCTGTTTAAGTTTGAACCCATTACCCCTTGCCCTATCACTACAGTCCCTAATGAAGAGTCCCTCCCCAGAATCCCTATAGGCCCCCTTCGGATACTGGAAGGCTGCTATGAGGTCTGCACGCAGCCTTCTCTTCTCCAGGCTGAACAGCCCAACTTTCTCATCCTGTCTTCATATGGGAGGTGCTCCAGCCCCCTGATCATCCTTGTTGCCCTCTGAATGAGATCTCTGCTCCTCTCAGTTGGTTAGGGGGCAGAGGTGCTGGTGGCCCTATTACCATGTGCTGCTAAAGCCCCCTAATACCTTATGGGCAACAGACATCTTTTGGTAACCTGGTGTTTGTCCCTACCTGGCCACCCTTCTCCCTTCCTGTGAGGGCGATGAGGAGCTCGGTAGCACTGCCCATCACCACTGCCCCATCCCGCAGGTTGGTGCGGGACAGCGAACATGAGGAGGACGAAGAGGAGCGGAAGCAGAGCCGGGGCTGTGCCCTGCAGTACCAGCACACCACACTGCAGGTCTTCACCCAGTTCCACACCACAGCGGTGGAAGGCACTGAGCAAGTGGTCACCATGCTGGGGCCCGACTGGCTGGTGGAGGTCACTGACCTGGTCAGCGACTTCATGCGTGTGGATGACCCACGGGTGGCCCACATGGTGGACAGCTTCACACTGGCTGGAAGGGAGCCGGGCACCACGCTCTTCAAGGTACCCCATCTCCCCACCTCTGCCAGCTTGGTTTGTGGTGGCAGGAGGTGATGGGCAACCTGGTCCCCTGCAGGTTGTGTCCCCGCTTGTGGAAGCAGTGCTGGGTGAGACACTGGTGACGGTGGGAGAGGAGAAGGTGAGCATCACGGACCTGAAGGCCCAGGTGGTCTCCAGCCTCTCACTGTCCCTCCACCCCAGCCCTGGCAATAGCCACACCATCATTGCCCGGACGTCCGTGCAGCAGACCCTCAGCTTCTTCAAGCAGGTGAGGCCAGGAGGGTGTATGTGGGCTTGGGTGAGGGCTCCATTTGTAAACCTCCCCTCCCAAATCCTGCTCATGGTCATCCCAGACCTACAGAACACCCCAGAAACCTTCACACACTTACGAACCAACCCTGCCCAAGGGACAGGATACAATCATGGGGACAGAGGGGGCTGGAACAAATCCTATAACACATCTGGCACCTCTGGGGCTGGGATTTGGCATGAGCCTGGGCAAACATGGGGAATGTTGAGGAAACAACAGGTGAAAGCAGAAAAGTAGGTGATGTTTGGAAGGAGTAAGATGGATGATGGAGGGATAAAGGGTGAATTGGATGGGGAGAAGTTTGAAAAGGAGGAGAGATTGATGGAGGGATGGACAAACGGGGGCAGGTGGGACTGGCATCCTGCTGGGCAACCGGTGCCTGTGTTGGTCCTGCAGGAAGCGCTTCTGAGCCTGTGGATTTCCTACAGCGATGGCACCACAGCCCCCCTCTCCCTCTATGACCCCAAGGACTACAACCTGGTGGTGAGCAGCCTGGATGAGAAGGTGGTCTCGGTGACCCAGGACCGGGCATTCCCTTTGGTGGTGGCACAGAGTGAGGGTGCAGGGGAGCTGCTGCGGGTTGAACTGGTCATCTGCGAGAGCTGCCAGAAGACCAAGCGCAAGAGCGTCCTCTTCACAGCCTTGGCCAGTGTGCGGGTCCATTTTGGGTCTGAGGAGGACCCAACCTATGACTATGACCATGTGCCCAGCAAGCCAGGGCTGGCAGAGACAGGGGCAAGCACCACCCTGCGGGCAGAGGTGGAGAGGAAAGCGGAGCCGAGTGAGGACACCAGGATGTCCAGCGCATCTCATCCCACCGAGGACTTCCCCACCATCCCCACTGGCTTTGTCCAGGTGACCAGGGGGCTGACAGACCTAGAGATAGGCATGTACGCCCTCCTGGGTGTCTTCTGCCTGGCCATCTTGGTTTTCCTCATCAACTGCATTGTCTTTGTGCTGAAATACCGGCACAAACGTATCCCGCCTGAAGGCCAGACCAACATGGACCATTCCCACCACTGGGTCTTCCTGGGTAACGGGCAGCCCTTGCGGGCTCACAATGACCTCTCCCCCCAGCCTGAAAGCCCTGGGAACCCCCTGGAAAATGTCCAGACCTGCTGCCATGGGGACCACCACAGCAGCGGGAGCTCACAGACCAGTGTGCAGAGCCAGGTCCATGGCCGTGGGGACGGCTCCTCGGGAGGCTCCACACGGGACCAGAGCGAGGACCCGCTCAACTCCCCCACCTCCAAAAGGAAGCGGGTGAAGTTCACCACCTTCGCCACGCTGCCCTCTGACGAGCTGGCCTACAACTCCATCCCCATCACTGATGCGGAGGATTTGGAGTGGGTGTGCCAGGACATGGGGCTGCAAGACCCTGAAGAGCTTCACAACTACATCCGC
>JANRGW010033342.1:7793-46944 GCA_024733675.1 Psilopsiagon aymara
GGTGGGTGGGGAGCTAAGTGCTAGTAATGCTTGGAAACCTTTAGATTTTAGGGGCAGAAGAAACATTATGTTCTTGCACATAAAGTTCCACTGTACTACATCAATTGCAATGAATCTTGGAGACCCACGAGGAGGATGTTTTGGGTTTTGTTTGGTGTGAGGTATTTTATAATTTATAATAACCCATGACATGGGTTAGTTTAATTTGCATTGTAATGAGCCATTCCTTTTCCAGAAAGCTTCGGTGAGGGTGAAGTGTCTGTATGTGCACTGCCCACAGGTCACATTCTCTGAAATCCAAGTGCTTTTGTGGAAATAGGGAAACTAATTATTAAATGCCAGTTGTCATTGCTGCAAACTCAAAGTCTGCAAGAGAAATAAGATTCTAATATAAAACACAAAGCAGGACATGACAGGTGCTTCAAAGTTAACTGTGAGTTGAAAGAAGATGGGGGGAAGAAGCCATAGCTTGATAGTATTTTGACATTAAATTAATTCATGGAATTAAATTGTGCTCTGTGATGTTTTCAGTACAGATACAAACGAGGGTATTGAAATGAATGATGCCAGGTGGGGGAAAATAGAAATGGTGATTTCGGGACTCGCTATTGCATGCCTTTTTTTCAACCTAAGTTTCACATACCTGTAAAGAATTCTTCTGGGGATGGATGTTTAGGTCAGAATTTGCTGTTTGCCCATGCAAATAAGACAGTGTGTTGTTAGCGGTTAGATTGCCAATATTGTGCTATATTAACTTGAATGGAGGAAAACTTTGGAAATCATCAATATATGTGCTGTTAAGGTCAGGGATATGAACTTGAGCTCTTTACAATTCCCAGTCTGCTCCCTAATTTTACCAACTTATTTGGGGGAAAACTCTGGTCCTGTTGTGTTAAATGACAAGATACGTGTCAATTCTGAGGTCAGAATTCCATCTTAATTTTTTTTATAGTCATGCTTCTTCTTGTATCCCTCTACAGCCATATAAAACTGGGCTGCTGAGTACTGTCTTAACAACAAAACCATTACAAAAGATGTTATTATGCAGGCTTTCCTTGATGATAAATGATTACATTAACTGAGAAAGATGTGCAAGTTTGCTAAATGGTGATTTTCTCCTTCCTTGCCCTCAATTCACTTGAATGTGGATTGGTCCTTTTAAGTGTGATAGCTATTTTCTGACTTTGAGATCTGCATTCATTTGGGAGCCTCTTCAAAAAGGAAGCACCATGTGATTGGTATTTAAATTCCACGTATTAATTTGGATTCAGCTCTGTCCTGCCAGCATGCCAAACCACAACAGGCCTCTGCAGCCATACGTCACACTTGAAAGTATCTCCTTCAAGGTGAACTGGAGCTTCTGTTTATAAAAAGCATTTATAATTTAGCAAAGCTGAAACAATAAAATCCAGAACCACTAGCAAATTAGATAGTTTTGTTCGATGGTGAGTAATTCAGCGTGGATCATTAAAATTAATTAGATCTTTGTGCTTATTTTGAAGCTGTAAGAATTCAAAGCAGATGGGATTTTGAAGGAAAGGATAATCACCCTTTCTGTATCTTTCAAGGGTTTTAAAAATAAGTAACTTCAATACTCAGTCCAGTAAGGTTCCTTCAGCTGGTGTGCTAATACTGCAGTGATGCATTTCCCTTCTCTACAGCTTTCATTTAGATGCTTCACTGTGGTTTATAACTTGCACTTAAAAGACAAAAGTTTTGAAAATACTTTTCTTCCAATCGATGAACATGGCATTTTTGAAGCTTTATCAGGAGACTCCAGTTAGAGAGTGCTCACTTATGGAAGAAACTGTGGCATGTGAGCTGGAGCAATGATCTAAGTGGTATAATAAGTGACTAAATGTGAAAATATTAACATGCGCTGTTTTGTCTCTGGGCTGGATTAGGTGCAGACTCGTACTTTCAGTATGCCATTGCCAAGCCTGGCTCAAGAAGTTGAAGCTATATGATTGGATGAAGGCCAATAGGCAGATTGCACAGGTGTTTAGTAAGTGAAGAAGAACAATAAAGAGCATAATTTAGAATGACCACTTAATTGCTTTATGCTTAAGCACTCATATTGCTTCCACTTTGGAGCATTCTGCAATTTTCAGGTGTTGTTTGCCCTGGTAACTAATCTGGTCAAGGGCACTAAGACTTTTCTCTTGATATGGTAGCTAAGCTTGGTATCTGTTGTGAGTCTTTGAGGTAGTGTAGGTGTCTATGGGAGCATGAGGGTCCAGACCAAGAATGTGAGGTCATCCCTCAGGTGAAGACTGGGAAGCAGTGTGATCATACTGGAGTACCTTCAGTGGTGTGGATGTCTGAGGAGGCCTTTGGTTTGAAGCTGATTCACTTTGAACTCCATCCACCAATTGTTCCATTTGGTGGTGTTTTAGTTTGAGGGATATTCTTATACTTCTATGATTTTGAATTTGAAATATTGAGTCAATAGAAACCATTCATGTCATTTTCTACATATGGCTTGGCAGCAGAGCCTGTCTTTATAGTCTCTGGCCTTTCTAAACAAATAGCCTACAGACAAGTAGGGTTTTAGGGGAGCCAAGCTCCTTGCTATTGAAACCCTGCTATTTGAATTGCACATAGTATTTTCCCTGTCCTGCCTAGTCTTACCTCAGTTGATTGTAAAGGCAGCCTTTGCCATAGGTGGCTGAAGATGTGAGTGGGTCCCTGTGTGGTGACAGCACACTTCCCAGAGGAACAGAGATCACAAACCAGAACTTTAAAGGTAAATCAATGTCTCTTTTATAACCTATTAATTGATACTGTGTAAGTTTAAAGGGAACGTTCAGCGAGTCAGCTAGCCAAATGTTAGTGGGGGGCCCTTGGAAGAACAGTGTTAAAATAGGTTTGACAAATGAAGCAGCAGGCTTGCCCAGACTAGTTCATTTTCCGTGTGCTTGTCTCTTACTTATGAATTATCTTTCTGCTTTATTTTTTGGGGAAGAGAAGAAATCTCAAGTCTTCTGGTTTAAGTGATATATGCACTTAGAACTCCTTTAGTATATTTGGAAATAAGCCTGCCAACACAGGTCAACTCTAATGTAGCTTTTTCTCAAAGTAGAAGTAAGGTAATTCACTCGAACGGTAGGCTTTTTAACTTGCAATACTCAAACTCAGCTATTGTTCCAACTTTGGAAGTTTACAGGAACTTGGCCCTATTTAGGGTTGGCATTTACCAATTCTGAAAAGTTTTTAAGATTGGGGAAAAGGGACTTGAATTCCATGTGTTTTTTTAGAATTTAATATGCATATATACTATTTGCCATAGTATAGCATCTTTTGGGTGGATACTAGACAGATACTGCATTTCCTTACTGTTTTATGGGGCTATGTGACATAAGGATGAAAAGGTATTGGTGATGACATCCCAACTTCTGTTTCTGTGTGAAGAATTGGAAGATGTAATACATTGGATTAAACAAACCTTGAGTCAAGGGTTAGGAATGGCCTGTTCTCTATTGATCTTTGGTGAATGTGCATCATCGTGTGTAAACCTGTTCAGTATTTTCCTTAATGACATGGGTGATGGAATGGAGTGTGTACTTATTAAATCTGCAAGTGCTTCAGTCCAGACTGTGAGCACACTGAAAGGCAGGAATGGAATTCAAAGTCATCTTAAACTAGTGAAACAAACACAAAGTGTTGGATGACATTCAGTGTGGATGGGTGTTGTGCTATCAGCTTTTAGTAGCAGAAATTGGCTACCCAGCTAGCAGGTAGGCAAGGATCTTTGGATTCTAGCAGATCACAAGCTGATGAGGAATCAATGAGATCCTGTTGTCACAGGACTTGAAAGTAGCTTGCCAGAGGTGCCAAGTAGTTCTCCCAAACTCTCAGCTTAGCATACTTTGGTGGTTTGGAAAGAGAATAGCCATTTGAAGAAAACTGAAGGTGGAGAAAAATGCAGCTTCACTAGGTATGAACGGGAGGAGGAGATGGTTAGCCTGAAATAAAAAGAATAAAAGAGATGTAAGAGTTGTTTGAAATACGTAGTATTACAGAGAATGGAATAGTCTGGTTTACCTTTGTGAAGAACAAGAGGATCATCACCAGCATGGCAAAAGGGAGAAATTTTACAGCCTAGAAAAGCTGCCTGTTCATAAAACCAGCAAACTGGTGAAATAAAGCAACCTGGGAAGGCAGTGGAGTTTCCATCTTTGGGAGTCTTCAAGGACAGTTAAAAACTCATCTTGCTTAGTTGGGAAATAACTTCCCCAAAACCCTGACAGCCCTGCTTTTGGACTGGGGACCGTATTCTGCCTCCATTTTGTGTGAATGAGATTTATGCACTGGCAAATGCCTGGGAGTGTGAGAAAGTGACTGGGTGTAGATTTGCTGACATATTGTGTATTCAGTCACTTTGTAGGTTAGAATCGTGGAATCGTGTAGGTTGGGAAAGACCTTTAAGATCTTCAAGTCCATCCATTAGATGTAGGAAAAAATGCTTGCATCTCTTGTAAGTGGTAACTGTTTCTCTCACAACTAACAGTCTTCTGCAGCTTCCTAGGAGGGCTTTCTGCTGCAGTGGATTACAACTCGCTGTGTGTGTGTCGTCCTGCAGAACTACAAATTGTCACGTGCCCATGCAGATGAAGTTATGAAAAGGTCTTTTGAAATATATGTTCATTAACAGCAAGAGTGTGTAGTAAGATACAAGACTTGTGAAGTGCTGACAGAGAATGAAGTTGATTGACTTGCCCATAGGTGAGCTCCTGATGCGTTCCCTGTAGTCAGTCAGCTATTCTAAAGATAGCTTGAAATGGCTTGTGGTTTTTTTATTTCATTGAAGAATATGATATGAAGTTCATTATAAATACAGCAAGTGAGAAGGTCAGACACCTTGCTGCTTCACTGAAGAGTCTGATTAATCAACTGTTGCTTTATAGTGAGAGAAACAATGTAATTAGAAAAATGGATTAACTGTAAGCAAGCTTTTATTGCAGTTTAAAAAATGGGTAGAAGGAAGTCCTCACAGGCAAATTAAAGCAAGAATAAATCTGGTTCTGTGAGCAGGTTATTTCTCCTTTAGAGATCAGGCCTTCTGTACACAAAGTGTATTGGTTAGCTGTCTTAAGTGTGGTACTGGAGTTCTGGACCTTTTAGTCCTCTGGACTGCTGCGGTATGGGTGTTCCCTGTTGACAAGGAGAGTAAGCTGTGTCAGGCTAATTCATCTTTACAGTGCAACTACATCTGTTATCCTGGAGATAAAGTCAAAACTGTGTTGGAGGGAAGGGGGAGGATGAGTGAGGGAGATCAAAACAAACAGCACAGTATCTTCTATCCCAAACCCAAAACCCAATAGCAAACAGTGCAGTGCTATCTCCTAACCAGAATGGTTTTGTGTCTGTAAGCACTGTGTAGCTTGAGAGCAGGAATAATGCAGGAATGAAGTGGCTCAGGAGCAGCTTTATAGCTGTTCTCTTGGGCCCAGGGAACATGCAGTTTGAGGTTTCAGTTTCTTTCTGACTCCCAAGTTGCTATAAATGTAGAAGAGGATGTAATATATGAATAGTGTGAATGCAGCTTACAAATGAGCCTTTTCTTACCTGTTCTCTATCTACCTCATTATAAACCACTACATCCCCCTCTCCAGCAGAGAAAATAAGTGGCTCTTTCCTCTGTCTTCTCAATACTTTTTCCCTTTGCCCTTCTTAACATGAGGCTTGCTGGGTTTAGGAAGGCAGATGGGTGTCTCGTACTGAAGGAGAGAAAAGCTTTCATTTATTTGCCTCTTCTGAACAGGAACATGTGGACATAAACGCTGCCCTACCTGACTGAGAACCAACATTGTGTTTTCCTTCCTCCCCAACCCTGAGGTGATCTGGCATGTTATGTGCCGAGGCCCTCCCTGATGCACACTGCCATTATGCACCGAGCAGCCCAGCTGTGGCAAATTTAAAGAGTCACAGGTGCAGCAGTTAAAGCAGTCAGCAGGAACCGAAGCACTAATTTTGCTCTGAAAGACCTGAAGGAATAGCTCGCAAGCCATTTAAGCTAAAAGCTGTAGGAGGCTCAATTGGCTGTCTCTCCAGCTCAGGACTTGACTTGTGTTTTGGTAGTGCTCAGTGTTTTTGGAAGCCTAGCCCAACTTTGTGTTGTCGATAAATGTTTAATTTTACCCATTTTGCATTTGATATGCATCATCTCTTCTCAAGCCGAACCTACTTAATCAGCCAGTGACAATATCCAGACCTTTCAGTGTGTTGCTGTCTCTGTTACCGGGTAGCTGTGGGCTGGAAAGCCATTCTGGTTACTAACGTGTGACTGAGCTCTCTTTGTGTCTTGCAGACTTTCTTTTTTTGTTTCTTCCAGTTATTTGTTCCAAACTATCTTCCAGCAGGAGCCTTGTTTTATGTGCTGATGGCAGGACATCTTCCTCACAGCCTGCTTCCTCATATGCTTCACTTATCTCACCGCTTTCCCAGACTCTCTTGCCCTCTTCATTCTTTGCCTAGCATCAGCCTTCTCATCTTCCCCCTCTCACCCTTTTCTATTGTTCCTTTCTCTCTTTTGGGATTTTGTTTCTTCTGTTTTGCTGCATCTCCCTTGGCTGTTCCCTCCTCCCCAGCAGCTCCATGTGTTTGTGATTGTTTGCCAAGTGTAGGACATCTAGTGAAGTTGGCCAGTGTGTGTTTTTGCAGCTGCTGTGTGAATCCAGAAGGGACATTTTGGGTATAGAAGCTGCTGTTTGCTTGCCACTCTATATGCATGAGTTATCATCTCGTGCACAGGCCCCCTGCAAGAGCCAAGAGAGAATGGGAAAGGGATTTTGAAGCGGTCAGCTCTTTATCCATAGTTTGGGGATTATGCCCACAGTGGGTGGGTTAGATATACAACTTTCCAGCTCTACAACTTTTATCTCCCTTGTATCTAACGGTGCTAAATTCCAGTAGGATTTCAAACAGTGAATACACTTTTGTACTGGATTTTAAGTCAGTTATAGTTTAGATTAAGGCACTTTCTGTAGGGAGGGAAAGAATGTGAGGATCTTAAAGGTCACAGAGTTGGAGGTGATCAGAAGAACAGGCCATGCTCACAGCTGTGTGCAAGCACCAGGGGAAGGGATTTGTATGGGCTGAGGCAGGGCAATGGAATTCTGTGATTCCAGGCTTCTGTTTCCTTCTAGCTGTAGTGGGTAGTGAATTAATGGTGAGAGCTCAGAATTTACTTGTTATGGTGTTTTTCTGCAATTCACTTCCCTGGCATGTCTAAGCTTTGGGAAGTATTGCATGTTGTTAAGGTGACTGATTTCTGAGAACTTCTAACAGCAGGAGAAGCTGTCCAGTGTGATGGATCCAGTATCAGGGTTTGGGGGGAGTGAGGTTCAATGAATGGTTTTCAGCCTGGAGCCAACTGATAAGTGCTGTTCTGTTACACCTACTGGTATTAAAATCACACAATTGGAAATCCTCAAATGCGGTAGCCCTGGATTGCTCTTAAATTGGGTAGGTTTTTGTGCTGGTCTGTCCTTCAGCTGAATAGCCCTTGTTTTGCAAGGGCTTGGTGGGAAACTGGTGTGATGGCTACTTAGGAAGGAGGTCTGGGTGGTTTCTGAGTCAGTGGATCTGAGCCTGTGAAGGTGGTGGCAGTAACTGGTTGATGTCTGCAAAGACGATAACCATGTTTGTGGGTACCGCTGGGCTGTCACAGGATTCTCTGGAAGACAGAATCAATAAACAGCTGCGCCAAAAGGGAGCTTGGGGGAAAGGGTTCAGATTCCCTTTAGCCTTATTCTGCCCAGCCCTAATGTGAATCGTTCTCCCATTTTAATTCCAAATTAAGGCACTGAAATGTCACAGTTGTCTACTATCTGGAACATGGCATGTAATTTCTTTCTACCTCAAATACAGTGTGAACAGAAAACCCAGTGGCTTTCTTGGTGTGAGGTTTTTGTCAAGCATGGAAGGCTTTTAAAATACCTTGCTTAAAAATTTTGTGAATCCATTTCCTATGAAAAGACATTTGTTATCTTACTGTTTTCTCTACTTGCAGACATTATTTGAAATGAAATTTTGCTGTAAGTCTCCCGAGCTGTAGATATTTAATTCCTGTTTTCAAGACATCCCTCTAAAATCAAAATTCAGTGTGATTTGTGATTGCTTAACTGTGCAATTCAGTCATGGTTCCTATCATGTTTTTCAGCCAAGAATTCTGTTTGTGGTAATAGGGATAAAGTAATTGCTCATCCTAAGGGATTATTGTAGTTTGGAGCTGATAGCTTCTGGTTCCTCCTTCCTTTTTCACTTCTTATTTCCTTTAGCAATTTAAGGTGGATAGGCCGGAACGGCTACATTGAATCAGGTTTTTCCTGCAGTTACTATTTTATTTATTTTTTTTTAATAGGAAAGTTTTTGGTTTCTCATTTTCATAAAAATGTGATTCATTGTACAGCCGACTCCTGCTGCTGTATAAGAACGTCACTTTAGCTTAAATATGTTCACCTTCTCTTATGTTGACCTGTTACGGGCGCGCTTTAACACCTATCACATTGTTTTGTGGTCTCGTTTTTTTTAACTTGTTTCCCTACTCTCTCCTGTTTCTTGATCATTATTGAAACAGAATTGCTGGGGAAAGCACGGAAATGTCATGTCTGTGCAGTGTACACCAAGCCTGGTGCACGTCAAGAGAGGTTGACGCTCTGACATTCTGGTGAAGTAAATTGCTCAACAGATCTGCACAATTACTGCTGGTGCGTTGAGGGGGAAGAGGGGAATGTTGGGCTGCTGACCTTGTGACTGCAAGGTTAAATCCCCCTCTGTGCTGACTCAGACATAGGATGGTGGCAGCTGATTAGCCAGTCATGTGTGCCAGTCCACCTGTAGTGTTACAGCTAACAAATTAAATCACACTGGGTAGAAATGACAAGGGCTTTGTACTTTACGCCAGTGAGCATCAGTTTTAATGGAGACTCATGTGAAAGAAGCCAGGGCTGGGGTTTGCTGCGCGTGTTTACGTTGTTGGGGTTTTTTGCCTCGCTAATAGAGTCTTCAAAAAAAAACCACCCCTCACCCCCCCCAAACTGATCTGTATCCAAGAATTCAGTCTGGTTTTCCTTTACAAAACGAAACTTGATCAGGAGGTTTTCTAGATAATGGAAAAAATAGGAATTTTGAATATGCAGTGCTATCTTCAATGTATTTCTGCTCACACATGGTCCTAGAAAAGATAAGGGAAGAAATCAGTGCAAAACCATTCTGGTAAGTAAATGGATCCCTGTTAGTTTTCACGCAAATGATTTTTAGCAGGCATTGGGATATGTTAACTGTGCTTTTGCTGTGTGTGAGGCAGTATTTCCAACTAAATTTTTAACTGTTGCTGATATACCATGTACAGGATATTGCTGTGCCACATACAAGAAACAGGGGGAATAGAGGAAAAAAGAATAAGTCTTTTTTTGGTCCAAGTAAAGGCTGAATTTTTCTGTTATGCCATTGTAACGTCACTTTTCTAATACACTGATTTATTTTTTTTTCCCAGTGCCATTGCTTTTCATTATTAGGTTTTGGTTTCTTAAGAAGTTTATACTGTAATCGAATTGGCTTCGTGAAAAATCCTGCTGTATCATTTTAGTGATGCAGAGAGCACACATAATGCCTGGGAAAAGAATGTTTCCAAATTCGATATTGAAATTCTACTGCTTTTCAGGTAACAGTGTCAGTCCCGATTAGGTTTGGTCAAGGCTACTGTGTTGAGGCTGTGATGCATAATGGGATGCATGAGATAAATCCATTTTGTTACTGTAGGGCGCAGCTACTAGCTGCCCCTTTTAAGACTTGTATTCATAGTATATCATTAAAAAGAAAATAGCACTTTGAATTCACCTTGCCTACTAGGCCGTTTGAGTTTCTCCAAATGAAAGTGAATTTGTAAGCCTCTAAAGGCAACTAAAATTGCAGTGGCGGTAGCAGGAAGGCCTTGCATTGCAGTCAACTAAGTCTGTTGATCTTGAAATGAAAGTTCAGTGGAAAAGCTGATGGAAAAAGTAGCAGAACACAAAAAGGCAAGCTGCACAACCGATTCAAATGAAGTGGCTGGCTGTGAACATTCATGTGAAAGAAATGCTAATGCAAACAGTGCAGAAGAAACCATAATGGGGAAAAAAATACTGCCAGTACTGTGACTTCTCAAGTTATACGTAACTCACTTTTTCTTATGGAGAAAGTGTTAGTTTCTAATCAAATACCCTGAAGTGTTTTGTGATGTCTGGGAAAGCAGGAATGGGATACCTAAGTTTTCTCTGCAAAACCCACTGTTGAGTATATAATGACTGACAAGTCCAAAACTTCCAAGGTACTTTTAAGAGGAAACTCTGAACGTGAACATGCCACTTGATCATAATGTGCATTGAAAGGCAAATGCAATCAAAGTCCATTACAGTGTATCACCGGGTACAGTAAAATGATGTCAACTCCAAAGGAATTTGGAAAATAGCTGGTAGGCAGCTGTAGAGAGGATGCAAATTTCTGTTACTCATTATGCACCCATGAACATGTGGCTTACAGAATGTTAAGAATTCGACTATGGGAAAGATGCCCTTTAGAAGTATAATTGACTTGCCTGGAGCGAGATACAGGAAAAACTGTTGTGGCATCTAACAACTTCAGGCA
Organism: Psilopsiagon aymara; assembly: GCA_024733675.1. Classification (NCBI taxonomy): domain Eukaryota; kingdom Metazoa; phylum Chordata; class Aves; order Psittaciformes; family Psittacidae; genus Psilopsiagon; species Psilopsiagon aymara. Next base: position 18,423 of record JANRGW010033342.1, read on the forward strand.
AGTCAGTTCTATTGACAAGTGAATCATGTGTGCTTTTCTCAGAGATGTACTTCTGACTTTATAGTCTCGCTGTATATGGAAAGGGGTGGAGTAGTCTTCCTCTGAACTTGAGTAGTCACTCAGGAACAATCAGAGGATAATTCTGAGAACAGTGGCTGAAGTTGATCAGGGAAGATATCCATCATGTAAGAGGTGATACATGGGACATCTTATGGCAGCCTGTCGGAGAAAAGGTGGTAAAGTACAAGGAACAGTCAGAGGAGCATTTTTTGTCAGCTTAGGAAGTCAAGAAAATGATGTATTAATTTTCTCTCAAATCTGTCATACACCGTAGCTGGTCTCCCACAAGACTACTGTATTTTCTGACTTCAATATCACAGGTAACAAAATGTGGAGATAGAGATAGGGAAGATGATACTCAGAGTTCTCAACAACAGAAAAAGCTTAACCCAAAATAAAGATACCGATGTATCTGTACCCAGTTGCTAAAGGCCAGCATCACACAGACTTGTAAAAGTGCATAAATACACACTGCATGAAAAAAGGATGTGATATAAATCTGTTCTTCTGTGAACTGTTAAGAGAATTTGGATCTTGCTTTCAAGTCACATCCAGCCAGGACAGTCAAGAGATGCCTCTACTGTATTTGTGATTTGGATTTAGACTGTTTCACAGGATTTAGGTGGCTTTATGACTCAAGTTTGAATTTTAAGGTGAGAACTTAATTGGAGTTGGATAGGAAATAAAGTTCTGATGTGTTTCAGTTCTCCCATGTTCTGACCACCGCAAGAGCCCAGCATCCCGCCAGATCTGCTTCTGGTTTTAATAAGTGCTTCTTGATCCTGAGTGTATTGACAATGAACCTCTTTTACACTGTACATAAACTACACAGCCCCAGATAGAGGGGAGATGTGTTGGGATTTATTTTTAAGTATGTTCTTTCTGTTTTCGTATAAACAGTCTGGGATGATCAAAATGAAAGGCAAAGCATAACCCAGATGAAGGGTCAGCATCTTTGTAAATTTGAATGCCAAGCACATGTGGGGCTGCGTCGTATCCTCCGCAGGGAAATGTTATTTGTCATGTGGTTTTACAGTATTGAAAGAAAAAGAAAACAGCACCAAACAAACAAAAACCCCAAACCAAAATCATTAACCCTGACTCTCTTGCTATAACTGGTATATTTACATTTGCGTAATGAACAGTTCAAAGTTGACATCAGATTAAATATAGTTAGAAGTCCTGAAAAAGCCATCTACATACCAAAGGCTGAATCACACAACTAGTTCCTGGCTCAACACAACCAGATCAAGAACAATAACGTGTCCCCTGTCGTGTTGTAGCTCTATAGCCTGTATTTAACCTGTGCTGTTCTGTAATTTCACTTTTCTGGAGGAATTTAACAGCTCAACATTTAACCTGTGTTTCATCCTCTGTGTTGTGTATTTATGTAGTCAAGCCAACAGCTTTAAGCAGAGAAAATACATAAAATGTGTTAGGGAAACATTTTGCATAAATTCCTCTCTAATTGGAGAGGATTGTAGCATGAAAGCATGACAACAGGAAAGTTCAGTGCTTTAATATCTAAAATTAGCTATCTCTGTAAGTGCTAATTGAGTAGAAATGTGTTTTCAAAAAGCTGCTAGGAAGTGTATATTCATATGATGACTCCTCCTCTTAAGCAGCTCTGCTTTTATCCTTGAAGGGGATTGCATCAGCACAGATCAAAGTCATCAGGCATATGTTGCTTTACAAATAATGTATCTATTTTCTTTTTCTCCTCAAAGATATGCCAAATTGAGTTATTAAAATGCTTTTCAAGACACTCTGAATAAGAGAAAACTTGTCTGTGGTGTTGAGCTGCTAAAAACAAATGATATAATGTCAGCATTAGAAGAACAAACTATTCCCCAAACAGTCTGTTGGGCTTTTATGCCAATCACACTGCACCATATTTTGTTCTTGTATATGGGCTGTAATTCTATGATAACTCCCCCAGCTAGTGATAAAAATACTTCAGGTGGATCTCAGGCATTTCAGCAACTCAGGTTATGGAGGATTAAAGGGTCTGTGTTGCATCAATGTGGCTCAGCCAGCAGCATCGTCACTGTCAATGACAAATGCCTTATTTGCTGCTTCTGTGAGGGCACATGGACTACTGGGTACTGTCAGGGCTTAGGTAAGTGTCTGTTTAACATCCAGGCCTAGGAAGTATGGGTGGAAACAGATCATAACAAGATTAAATTCCAGGGAGCTTGTCTTTTGTGTCTCTTGCTATGTATGTACAAGTAAGAGAAGAAAATCAAAAGCCATCATCCTTCATGGATTTATCTGCCCCCTGCTTTCCTCTCCTTGCCTCGCATTCAGCTGCAGTATTCAGAAGATAAATAAGTACCCAGATTATATGTTATTTACATAGATCAACATAATGGAAAATAAAGCCTTTGCTGCTGCTGCTGCATTTGTGAGACTGTGCAGTCACATTCAGTTGTCTTCCCTTGTTTAAAATACAAGACTAGAAGCGAAAAGATGAACTGCTATCTTGAGCTGAACTGTGCCAACATCTTAAATGTGATGGTTGTCCAGGCAAATCTCGCTTAAATTCTTCAAAGGTATCGTAAAGAAGCATAAGGACTTTATAAACTTTGCTTAAGTAAAACAGCTTGAGTTTATGATGGTACAAATTGGCAGTTGATGGTGATGAGAAATATAGCTGGACAGATGAGAAGAAAATGACTAGAGGGATGAGGGGAGTGTGTGGGTTTTTAGAGAAACATTGGTTTCATTTCCCAACAGCAATCAGTCCAGAGGAGCAAAGTATTTCGATTACTTTATTAAAGATAATTTCTGCAGCTGCCTTTAAAAGCAGAATCTGATTGGTTTAGTCAAACTCCCTGGAAGCTTAAACATGAAATCTGGTACTCGACATAATTTCCCAACCTCTTTCCTGATTCTTATTGTACGATTTCTGAGGAGATTTGACTTAGTCACCTGTCTATTTTGCGGAGTGAAAGGTGCTGTGAAACATCAGCTTTGCAAAAGAATCTCTAAACAAAATCAGATAGACTTCCAGGGGAAAAAAAAGAAGGTAAAAATGATAGCATGGGCTTAGTAGCCTGAAGGCTGTAATGCTTGTTTGGCTTTTGGTGTCTGTGTTTTCAGGACAGAAGGCAGAATGAGTTCAGAGTGTGCAGAGCTGACACTTGGAAATCTGATTTCTGTGCTGTTAGGGTTGTCTGATCTTTCTTTAGGAATACAACTTTAATCATAATTAGAAGTTTCTGATATCCTAGAACTTTGAGATGTTCCCCAAACATGGAAGCTAGGAAGGGAGAATAGTTTTAAGTGTGGATTTTTGACATGTGTAGTCCAAGGCACATTCACTGCAGCTCCCCTGCTGTTCTTTGCTGTTTGTGCAAGTCTGTACTCTCTCATTCCAGATAATTATTTCCTATTCTGTGATAATATCAGAAGGCACTGGGTTACTTTTATAGGTTTGGAATTTCCATCTGAGTTAGTTGGCAGCTTTATGAAAGATCCAATTCTGAATCTGTAACTGAAGGCCAAACTATGAGAGATGAATTGACATGAGAGGGAAGTCTTGAAATGTGGCCTGCAGTAATTAGTTTTCAAGAAAATCTTACGCTTAGCTCAGGTTTAGTTACTTCCTGAAATGGTGCAATGTGGTGCAAACTATGATAGAACTCACATTTTTGTGTAGTTTGCAGTTTTACACATTTGGACACTGATAGTTTCAAAGAGTAAATCATCCCACAAAGCCAGTTGAAAACAATTACTCAGATTGTAGCTGCAGAGGAATTGCTTGGGCTTGTGTTGTAATGTGCAGGCACATCTGCATTTTCATTCCAGGAAAATGTTTGTGAATACTTCATCTCTCACAGTGGAAACGCTTTCTGGCTCTCCCAGCGCACGTAGATGTGATTGTATATGGCCATAGATATCACAGTAAGGATTGCATTTCTGTGCATAGGGGGATGGATAACAAGTTTTTCCATATCTTTTCTTATTTTTTTTCTTTCATCCTGAATGTTGATAGGCAGATTCTTGACCCCTTCTGTTAGAAAAAAGGAAAAGTCTGAATCTGCAGCTTGCATTTGGGAAAAGCCATAGGACTAAAGGAAAAAAGCAGTTGCAGTTGAAAGTTTCTTCAGTGCCGTGCCTAGCAGAAGGGGATATGAACTCTTGATAGAACATGTGGACAGTGTATCCCTCTTCCTTGCTCTGTCCTCTTGCACACAACATGGCCGAGGACTAACAACCCTGTGATGAGTCTTCTCACATGATTGCATTGGAAAAGCAAATTAGTTATTATAGGAGAAGTGTAAAAATAGAGAGGGGAATCTCCAGCCCTCTGTTCTTGCAGGATAAGCTACTTCAGGGTGGTTCATCTATGAAGCGCATGTAATACTGTGCTTCTTATGCAAAATAGTTGTAAATTTATGTAAATATACATGTAGAATCTCTTTGACCTTCAGGTTGTTGGCATTATGCCAGCGTGGCCCTGGGTACTACAGCACTTTCGATCTCTATATCCTGGCAATTTCCTGGGATTATATTATCATTTGATTTTCTTTAATGCGAGTTGCAGCCACTTAAGTCTGATCCGTTTCCCTTCCACCATCAGCTTTGCTTGCGCCTGAGTAAACAAACATATTTGTCACCCCTGGGATCAGTAAGTGCTTACAAAGTTGCTGCTGCTTGCACTTTGGGTTTGGTTTCATGACAGACGTGTTGTAGATGAACTGGCGGTGTTGTACTTGTGCCACAGCTCAGTGGGGAAGGTAAAGATGTGAGCCCAGCAGCAGCACTGGGGTAAGAGCATCCTGATGCCTGCCCTTGTGGTCCCTGGCCTTGGGATAGCCTGGCAAAGGGTTTCCCACTGACCAGGGAGGCCCCAGGACCTCATGGAAACCAGATGGGTTGATGGCACTGTGAGATTGACATTTCAGATGGCTTTGTTTGGTTTTTAGCTCCAGTAACTCTGTATTTACAGGAGAGTAGAAATGAGCGTCTGTAACAAACTCCAACTACAGCAGAGTTCTTGTTTGCTTTTTTAGGTGCTGGCTTCGTTTTTGGAAGGAATATGCCTGTGTTGTTACATGTGGAGATTGTAATTACATTTTCTGAAAGCGTGCTTAGATGTCAGTCTTAAGCATGTTCCTTTGGGAATCCATGCTAATACACTACCTTCATTAAAATAACCAACCCACCACACCCTGTCATCACAGAGCAGGACACTATCATTCATATTTGAGTTCTTGGGTATTTCGATTCATGGTCTCAGCTATGCCTTTTACTATTTTACTATTATTAGTGATTAATGTGTTCTGTTCCTGGCAGATATTTCCAGTGGAAGTTCTCTGTTAAAACTTTTAGGTTTGGGATCTTTGAAGCAATACTTACAGATATAATTAATCAGTGAAGATTAATAGGATGTTCCTTTGTGCAAAAGCAGCACTGACTGTATGGCCCCTGCATTTCTTGCAAGGGGATATTTGTTTTACTCTACAGATTTTATTAAAATATAAAAGCAGTTTGCACAGTAATGTGTGATGCTTGATTTATAGAACAAAATGTTATTGTCTAATTTGCCCATGGAAGCTATTTCTATTATAGGCTCCAACTCATGTAATCAAATATAAAAAATAAATAAAAAGAGGACAGATAAAACATCTCTTCTCCCTGTGCTTCAGCCTGGAATTTTAATTCCTTTTAAATTAGCAAGTCCACTTGTATCTTTTGATTTTTGTAGCTTCCTTTGACAGTAACATTATAGGATTAACAACATTTTCTGAGCGCTATTAGTTCTGTGTATTGAATCATTCTTCTTGCATTTTCATTTCCCTGTTGTTACTAGTGAACTTGCTGTTCCTCAGCTATTACAGGCCTTGGAAATCTAACCAAGCCTGTTCTCACATATGTCAGTACGTTGTTATTCAGGAACACATACGTACGGTAGGTTTGTGAAGCAGAAAGATCACGCTGCCTTCACACATGCATTAAAACAATATACTCAGTATTTTCTGGGTGATTTGATACTTAGCAAAACTTCCACGAAATAGCTTTGAGAACAAAAAGTGAAAAAAGCTATTGCATCTCATCATCATGTTTTTCACCTGAGGATATTTCACAGTTGCCTTCATTTCACATTGGTCCTTGGCTTCAGCCATCTACCTGTCTGCAGCATGAAGACCTATCCTCTAGTTGAGCAGATCTGCTCCAAACTGTGAAAGAAGTGTAAAACGTGAACCTGATGACGATGTGGATGTGCCTCTTCCCAAAGAGTTGTCTTGGCTGTAGTACTCCCCATGTACATGGGGGATCTAGAGTAGGAATAATATAGTATATAGAGTTTTCCATAATCATATGTCAGCCTCCAGGTTGGCTTCTTCTAAGCCTCATCCAGCCTGTGGTTGGTGTATACGGGGTTGAGATGTCTCTCAAAAAAATCCTTCTGTGTACTCTTGTACTTGGCTCATGTTGGTTTTGTGTTTAGCGGTTGCAGGTTTCCTTGTTAGCCTTGAAGGTCACTTTCTAAGTAAGAAGCAGCTTGCTTGTTTACTGAATGGAAAAATCTATTGATAGAGATGGGGTATGGAAAATGAGAAACCATTCCAGAAAAAAAGAGAGTGAAAAGCGTAAATGGAGTAGTTTTGAGCTAAAGATTCTGAGGTTGTTTGAGAAGGCAGATGACAGGATCTGTTAGCTTTCGAGTCTCCTCTTGAGCTCATTATATTTTCCTAAATGTTTTCCAAGTAATAATCCACGATGAAATTGAAAACAGGGTTCCTGTCAGGCTTTTAGAGCTCCAGTGCTAACAATGACATCATGGTAGCATTAGATTTTGGAGACCAACAGCACACAGAAGCACATAACAAAGAGTCTTTGCACACAAGAGAACCCACTTTCATTGGTTTCAAAGGATATTTGATGTGTTTTACTGCGCTGGACTTTGATTGCAGAGTCCTGTAGCATTCTCTTGGTGCTAAGGCCTATTGCTAAAATATCTTTTGTAATGATGAATTCCAGTGATTTTTTAGTAAATAATTTCAGTTTCCAGTCTTGCTGGCTTAAAATAAAACACTCAATTTTCTTATTGTATTTAAATGTATAACTTTAGAACAATCCTTTCAGAAAAAGAGGATTATTTTTAAGTGGCTTTTTGTTGTTTCCTTGTAAGTGAAAAGATTTACAGATGTAAGTGCATGATAGCACGAGTGCCATCTTTATCTGTTAATGTTAGACTGTCTAGATTTGGAGCAACATTGAGCTGAACCAATGATTATGAAGGGAAAGGATTGACTAGCTGAAAAAACATTCAGTTGTGTTGCTTAACAAAGCTGTCATTGGATCTCAGTGATAAAGCTATTACGAAGCTGTTGCACTGATCTTTAACTGTAAAGCATCATGTCACACATTTGTGGTAGTTTTCGTGTTGCTCTGTGGCCATTGATGCCAATGTATCAGCTACTTGTTTGTGTTCTCAAAAACAACACAAAACCCTCATTGCTCCAAACGGCTGATGGATGGGGAATTTTTGCCTTTTGTCTAGCAATTTATTTCATCGAGGCTTCCAGGCAAGTCTAACTTCTGCCATCTTAGTGCACGGTCTTAAACCTGAGGCTTTCCAAGAACTCGTTTTCACTAACAATTTTCCCTCTTTCTTCCAGATACGTCTTTATGCTTCTATTCCTAGTGGGATAGCATGTGCAGTGCTTGCTTCTGGACTCTATTATGAAGGAATACATAAGTTGGCAGTGTTTTCTCTTTGTTTTCCTATTGATTTGCTTTCATGTCACCCTCTCTTTCACTAGCTTGTTTTCTTTTAGACTTCACATCAGGGAAATTGCAGAAGAAGAGAAGGGAAAGGATTTATGGTGAAGGCTGTGCTTTGCTCTTACTTAAACATTGTTGGGACCAAAAGTTATGGGGGGGGGGGGGGGGGGGGAGTAAAGTAATAAAAAAAATTATTTCTCAGAAGTAGTGTCCTTGTGATAACTGCATTTTTGTGGAGTCCTCAGGTTTTAATGAACTCAATCAGCAGATGCATACAGGGTTAGTGTGTTTGCCTGCTCTTGCTTGACAGGTGTCCTGGGTTCAGCAGTAGCAGTCATTTTCTCTTTCTTAGCAGCTGGTGCAGTGCTGTGTTTCTGACTTTCAGCCTGGGAGCAGCTCTGATAACTCCGATGTTTTCAGTTGCTGCTCAGTAATGTTTACTCTGACCAAGGACTTTCTGAGCCTCATCCTCTGCCAGGGAGGAGGGGAAGCCAGGAGGAAGCAGAGACAGGACACCTGAATACCAAAGTGGTATTCCATACCACAGCACGTCATGCCCACTGTATAAACTGGGGGCAGTTACCTGGTTTGTGTTGTACCTCAGTTACTGGAGTGTTCTTATCTCAACCCCTGGGAGTTACATTCTTTTGATTCTCTTCCCTATCCCTGGGGGGGGGAGGAGTGAGTGAGTGCCTGTGTGGTTCTCGGTTGCTGGTTGGGCTTTAACAGGTGATTTTCAATAGAGGCCTGCCTTGATTTCTAGCTGTGGGGTTTACTTTTTCACCTGTGCAAGTATGATAATTTTAGAGATCACGGAGATGGTCCATTCCTGTTCACCTCTGCTGGGCTGCAGTGTTTGGTCAGGAATCTGAGGGTGTTTTTTTTATTCTTGGAGGACAGTAGGTAGGATAGTGCAGAGCAAGCTCTGGTGAGAGGGAAAGCTGAAGGATAAAATGAGGTGTTAAACCCTGTTGGTTTTTTTTTTTTTTTTTTTTCCAGAGCTGAATAAGTCATCTTTGAAGTGAGTGTAACTTGTTTAGTTTCTGCTGTTCTTTGTTGTTGATGTGTTGCAGAATGGGTTGGGTTGGAAGAGACCTTAAAGCTCATCCAGTTCCAGGCCCCTGCAACAAGCAGATGTATCTCCACTAGACCAGGTTGCTCCAAGCCCTGTCCAGCCTAGCCTTGAATATTTCCAGGGCTGGCACAGCCACAGCTTTTCTGGCAAACTGTGTCTCATCACCCTCACAGTAAAGAATTTCTTCCTAATGTCTAAGTCTCTTCTCTGTCAGTTGAAAGCCATTCTTTCTTGTTCTGTTACTACATGTCCTTGTCTAAAGTCCCTCTCCAGATTTCTTGTGAGCCCCTTTAGGTACCTGCTCTAAGTTCCCTCTGGAACCCTTCTCTTCTCCGGGCTGAACAAATGTAACTGTCTAAGCCTGTCTTCATGGGGAAGTTCTCCAGCCCTTGGATAATCTCTGTGGCCCTTCTCTGGACTTGCTTATGTAGATTTCTCTTACCCCCTGTTAATGTGAGTGATGTGCTATAAAGAAGAAAAAATGTCAACATTTGTTATAACACCTCTGTTACACACCCAAGTTAGCCACAATCTGCTTTGGTTTATTAGAGAATAAAAGGAGGTATTCCTTGTGTACTGCTGACAAGCTGCTAATTTGTCTCTCAGATGTACACATTAGACAGCCTTGTGAATAGCAATACTAACCTTCTGGATTTGTTCAGTTGTGGTACGGAAATGTATGTTCTGTAATTGTTCACTTCAGGATCACAGAAACAGAAACACAATCTCATCAATATGCACTCGAGGCTTAAGAGCTCCATGCTGTTACATCTGTGTAATTTAGGAAGTTTAAAATAGGCTTTGCAGATGTTGCGAGTAATGGAGTATGTTGTTTACTTTTTATTCATTTCCATCATATGTCATACTCTGTACATGAATAGTCAATCATACTGGAGTGTATCTTCTGTAGGGGTTTCCTGTGCTTCCAGTGTGTCTTATTTATAAATATTTAACTTTTGTTAAATTTGGCTTGGGCAATATTTCTCAAGGGACTCTTTTGTGAGCATGAAATGCAAATGTATTTGTTTTATAGGTACCAAATCCATGGGTTATTGATGTCTTTCAGTAATACCATAATGCTTCTAAAATAAGGCAGTGGCTGTTCTGTTAGTTTGTATTGGTTTGTACTTTGTTTTGGGGTGTTTTTGTTGGGGCTTTTTGGGGTTGTTTAGATGTTTTTCCAGGTACATACTGAAACAGCCAGAAGTCAATACCATTACGACTTGGCTCGTGTTGCTGTGATTAATCTAATGTTCAAAGTGCTGCAATTTACAGCTATGGTGATACCAACAAAGTAAGAAACCTTAACTGTATACTGGTAAATTGTTGCTTTTCTTAAAAAAATTCTCTCAGTAGAAGATTGATGTGGATTCTCTCATAGACATTCAATGTGACATCAGTTTTGCTGGGCAGAGTCTTTTGTAAGGCTTTGAATTTCACTTCAACACAGACCCCAATGTGCTAATTAATTATTATTCATAACACTAAGAGAAGATAGTGTATATTATGCCTGTTACATATGTAATTGGTGCCGCTTTCATTACTGCCTGAATGTGCTTTTACGGCTACAATAACGCATTCTTCTTTTACATGAGTTCCTATTGCAGTAGTTTTCCGCCTCTGTGTTTTACATGCCTGTATGCTCTACTAAAGAATAAAAATGAGATCAGATTCAGTCACAGACTTGATCTCCAGACTCAGTCATCTTGGTCCACCAGCTGCTTTTTGAACAGGCAAATTGTCCCTATAACTGAGGGAGGAGAAAGCTGGAAGGATACTGTTAAGAGTTTCAAAATAGCTTCTTGCATTACTTTAGGAAAGAGGAAAATACAGAGCATTTGCTGTAGGTATGATCAAATTTTCTAGCAACTGCAGTTTGGGGAAGAATTGTTTATATCTTAGCCAGCTGGAACTGCATTTGACTGTATCTTACCATTCATCCTGGAATTTTGGTGTCCATGTGTTCATAACCACAAATCTTGTTAAATTAGATCCAGCACTTGCAGTTGTGTGCAGTATATTATCTGTAAAAGATAAGCTGTTATGCATCTGCATATTTTAGTGTACAGTCAGACGATAGCATATAAATGGTCATCCTTGATGCCAAATTTTACTTATCAGTTGCAGCTTTAAACTCATTCTAAACCATAATTTTTGATTACACAATAACATAGGCGTTCAGTATGCAAAAAAAAATGTTTGGGTTCAACTTCCCTCCATATGCAGTGCTTTATTCACACAGCCTGACACTAAAGCTGGGGGGCTTTTACATGTCTAAGCAACATGATGCTAGCACTTAATATTTAAAATAGGCACAGAATGTAGGTAGTTGCTTTATTGCCATTGACATATGTCTGTCCATAATAATTCTGGCTTGTGCCCTAGGTGAGTTTAGGAGGTGGCAACCATGACTTTCAGTGTTCTCATCCCTGTACCCCTTTTTGTTTCCTTATTTTTTTTTTAATTCTTAGTTGCAGAAAATTGAGCTTTGAGAAAGCTTTGGTCTTAAGCTCATATTTGTGCCCAACTGTCTCCCACATTTTTTGATTGCAATGTGGCTTGGTGAGGGAGGGGAAGCAGTATATAAGATTTTTACCTCCAGTGTAGAAAACAGCCCTAGAGAAGTTAGTGAGTGACTGGGAGTCTTCTTCCTTATGAAACCCAAAGGAAAAACAGCAATGATACTTTTCCAGTCAGGTACCTGAAAGTGGGGACTTATTACTTTGAGGTCAACTGTATGAAGAAATCCTGATTTGAAAGGGGGAGCCCAATTCCTTGTGCTTGCCAGGGGAGGAAAGGTAATCTGGGTGGTATGGAAAAATGAAAAAGAACCACTCTAGAACCTATGCATATAGTTACTCTTAAAGTTTACTTTCAATAGTCTTGTCTTAGGGTGTTCTATTCCGCCATTCCTGGACTTCCCCATGGAATTCAAGGAGATGGTCTCAGCTTTTAACAATTGATTCCTCCCTTTCCCTGAGAAAATTAATTATTCATGTCATTCAGCTGGAGGGTGTTTGGGTTTTGGCTTGGGCGTTGTTCTGGGTATGTGAGGGCTCTGTAGTGCATTGCGCTGTCAAGACATTTGGTTGTGGAGCTGGTTCCCTGAGTGGTCCTTCTGGATGTGCTTGAAAAGCCAACTTTCTCTACGGCTGGCAAGGGTTGGTTTGGGAAGGCAAGTTTTTTTTGGAGAGGTGTGGGATAGGATTAGGGGAATGGATAGCATCAACTTAAAGCTAATGGTCAAATTGTGCTCTACCAGTGCAGTTTCTAATGTGGTTGTAAGCTGAAAGGATGAAATGTATGGGATTGAAGCTCATGAAAACATTTATAAGAGGCAGTGTTACAGGGAGGTGAGAGGAGAGGGGCAGAAGGCTTTGGGCTACCAGTGCCTGTATCTGCTACAGTATGTCAGGTTGCTTGGGGGGCTGCTGTGGAAGTATCCTCTACCACGGGAAACTGAACGGAATGTCACCCCTCATATTTGTAATTACAAAGTGCAATAGTGACATCCACAGACAGGAGGCATGGCAACAGTGGATTTGTGATAACTACCTTGTTGCTTTGCTGTGATGCAACTCTGCCCCAGAAATAGGGAACAACAGGACAATATCAAAGAACATCTTCAGCTTTCTTCTTTTTCAAGATGGATGCCAAAGTAAATGCATGGGGATGCGACTTTATTTCTTAATTATATATTAAGAAGGTTTAAATGGGGGATAGTAATTTCTGCTTTTAGCCTGAAAGATGCTTCTGAAGATCAAGTATAAAACAGTTTATTAGTAGCTAAGGAAACAGTGCAAAAGCTCAGCTATGCTTAAAATGTAATAGATGCCACATTGGTGCTAATCACTTTGTGATACGTGGCATGATTCCTTTAATCACCTATGAGAACTTTCAGGAGTTGTTAACATTTTCTTTCATTTTCACAGCACTGTCATTCTGTGTTTTTTTGAGGAAAGAATAACCCTCTGTTGGCTTATGCAAATAAATCATCTCTTAATGCACTTGAAACAGAATGATTCCCAAAGGAAGATGAGTGGCAAATCGAACTGGCTGCAAATGAAAGTAACCTCTCAGACCAGAGTTACAAATGTTTTATTCAGATGAACAAAGCGTCTTTATTTTAGCACTTTCATCCATTTTCCTTTCGCTTTTTTCCAAATAGTACTGTCATCCCAAAATGACAAGGATTGATCGTTAAATTACTGCTGCCTAATTTGCCTCATCATTCCTCTTAGACAGTGCTTGATTGAAAGTTCAAGTCATTTGATGGGTATTGCTAATATGTAATTGTTCAAGTTTTGGGCAATAGATAACAATTTTTGACAAAAAAACAAAATGTTTTGCTATTTGGGTGATTAAGAGCAAATAATCAAATGCATTGTTTCTAATTAAAGGATTGTATTCTCAGTGCATCCCAACATGAGAAGTTTTTCCCAAATTGCCTCTCTAGTTACTTATTTAACATTCTGAATGTTGCCATTAACATGAATAGCTTTTGCAGTGTTGTCCAAGTCACTGAAATTTTACTCCTCTATTAGTCTGCCATGGACTACTGAGGTGTTAATGTTTTGTAGCTATTTATATAGCATTGTCTTATTTTGATGCTGTAAGAATGGCATTGTTATGGTTGGAGAAAGAGGCCCTTTTTGATGGTAGGGCTGCAGTATGTTTGTGTGAAACAGTGCTTGGCCAGCTGTCACAGGTTATGTATGTAACCTGAAGCATGTACGGAAGAAGTGTCCTCAGAATGGAAATACGCAGCAGGTAAATGTTGTGCTGCTTTTGCCAGTTTGCAAGGCTCGAATGAGAGACGATTGGCTGCTTTTGGCTGTATGCATGAGCATTTTTTTCCCCTCCCTTCCCCGAGCCTTGCTTTGCTAAGTGTATTTGATCACTGTCTCTCTGCCAACACTGTGTGCGCTTCCATGTTCAGGAGGATTTTTGATGATCCAGCTCTCGGCTGCCAGAAGCGTCGTCAATGCACTGATGCTCCCAAGGTCATCCATAATGTGTGTGGGTGTATTTCCTCGCTGTAGACTGTGTTCACAGCCATCCCAGGAAATGGAACTGGCTTTGATTTTTGGCTTTGGCTGTAGCTTCAGACAAATCTGCCTCTTCACTTTAAGCTGGAGAGAGAGAAAGCTGACATATACAGAAGGGAAAAAAAGGAGTAGAAACAATGTGCTTTATAAGGCCGATGGCTTTAATTAAAATCCTGGGGCAAAGTGTACTGAATATACACTGACAGTTTGTGATGGAGTTCAGTAAAAGCACATTTAAGCACTCTTTTAAGCAGTTTGGGTTTTAGGCAAGGGATAGTTGATGCTGGTAATACAAAAGATTCATTTGTATCTTTAGATTGCAGTCAGCGCTGTTCTTATGCTGTTGGTTTTGCTGGTTTTACACTATTTCCATGCCAAGCAAAAGAAACATTAAATGTAATGAGGAGGGTTTAAAAAATGTTTGAAAGTGCCTGAAATTCCTGTGAATTAAATTCAGTTCTCTGTAAGGCAGAAGATCAAGATTCCTATATATATATACATGCACGTATATACATATGCGTTTGTGTATGTGCGAATGAAATGTATGTGTATTTATTGAGGACCCATATTTTTCCTATGGATGCTCATACAGATGGTCTTTATTTCTTATTTATTTTTCTTTTTCTTGTAAAAGACAAGGTAGTTTTGTATTTGGACATATTGAGGGCAAGCTTTGTGCTTAGTTTTGCATGAATGGAAGCAGATACCGAAATAGTTGTAGTCATCTGGTCTGACTTTTTGTGCCTCTTCTGTGCAACGTAGGAAGTGTTTGGGCTGGATTTCCCTGATGTATGAAATCATGTGGTGCAGGCACCACTGTTGACATTAGCTGCTTCATAAAAGAGGGCATTATATTTGTCTGTGTGCTCACAGTGGGTTGCATTTAAAAGACAAGGAACAGCCTCATCGGTGGGGCACCCAGACACTGGCAAGTCACGTTTATCTTGGTGTTGTCTTGGCTACAACCCATTTGAGGTCCAGATAAAGCCTAATGTATCACATACTCTCATATGAACCTTTTCTCCAGAAAGTAAAGTTTACGGACAGTCCCCAGTTTGAGCCTGTAAGTAGCTGGGGAGATGTAACCGTGCAGCTGCAGGCTGTTCTTATTGATTTCTTTCTTTACATTCAGGACCTCTGACTGTGCTATCACTCAGTCAGCAGCACAGAAGGACAATGACCTTGTTCTTGCTGAAGTCAATGGGAGGTTTGGTGTTGACTTCAAGAGCATGAGTCCAAGGTGAGAGAACTGGCTGCAGGTCTTTAATAGGAAAAGCCTAGCACTTCTTATTTCTTTTGGGTAATATTTAGCCGTTTGGGTTTCTCTCTCTGACATGTATACTTGAGAGTTCTTCCCTGTGGGAGTTGCAAGACTAAAGCTGAAGTCATATGCTTTTGCACAACATTGCTCAGCTGCTGTCATAAGGAATTTATTAATTTGCGTTATTATTTTAGGTGTTACAAATGAAAGATGCAGAGAAATGGTGAATTTTATTGAAAGCTCTTTTTTCCAACAGCATAGTGTTGTGTTTTTAAAAATGCTGAGCGCTAATGGTTACTTAGTGTTTCTGATGATCAGGCCCATCTTTATGGCAAATGAGTTAGGTATTGGAGGTAAGACTGCTGTGTCTGTGCACCGGAGATGCAGCACATCAAGAGCTGAAATCGTTTTCTGAAGGATGGTTTTTGGGGTTGTGAGGCCAGGCTGGCTCACAGTAATTTGTTCCTGCAATGCTGTGGAAACTTCTTAACCTTTTAGCATTGGGATTCTCTTGTATGACCTTTCACGAATCTGTTTAGCAGCAAGAACCATTCAGAGACGATCTGTTAAGAGCTGGTTAGTGTGTATTTCTCTAGCTATACTTGGTCCAAATGTTCATTAAGGGTCTAAATATGCAATCTGAGACTTGATAGAACTGAGACCAGGATAATTACAGTGAGATTGTGATTCATCCTAGGTCTTTATCCTGCTCTTAGAGTATGGGACCATGTATGTCTAATTCAGGGAGTAAGGTCCAGGCTTGCAAATATTGTTCATATGACAGGATTATTTTTTAGATGAAATTCATACTTTCCAGGTTTATGGTGATCACAAAAAAGGTTTAATAAGCAGTCTCCTCTCTATCTTGCTTCATTTGGTTACATGATACACCTCTTCTGTTGCCTTCACAGCCAACTAGAGCAGCTACAACCATCTTCTGTGGTCAGATATGCTCTTGTGTGGTGTGGATGCTGGAGCTTCTACAGTCCTTAATAACTCTGCTTTTGGAGAAAGGAAAACTGAGGGAAAGCCAGCTCTGTTGCCCCATGCTGGCTGTTCACTGGGACTGTATTTTCAAGAAACCTTGTCAGAAGGACTATAACTTGATTTTTAAATGAGAGAAAAATAAAAGGGG
This sequence comes from Psilopsiagon aymara, assembly GCA_024733675.1. Classification (NCBI taxonomy): domain Eukaryota; kingdom Metazoa; phylum Chordata; class Aves; order Psittaciformes; family Psittacidae; genus Psilopsiagon; species Psilopsiagon aymara. Next base: position 34,739 of record JANRGW010033342.1, read on the forward strand.
AGGTGGAGGGGCTAGGACTGTGCTATGTATAAGTATGTGATGTTAATCTTATTCAAAGCAGTTTGCTTTAATCATTTTTTTGTGGCTCGGGACTAGGAATCATCCACAAGTGTCACATGCTGTTGTTGCTATGACCTGATCAGTAGGACTTGCTGCTGTGTAAAGCACTGAAATGGATTTTTCTTTCCTTACTCTTGCTGATATTTTGAGGGTGAATAGCATTATAGTATTTATTAAAAAGTAAGCCAGTGTATGTGAAGTGACTTGCCCAAGACATGCAACCTGTCAGTGCTGAAGACTAGTGCAATAAGTGGATTGTCTTCTTTTCTTTCTGTGCATATATATGTGAAAAGTACTTACTAAGCCGCCCAAAAGGAAATGCAGGAGGAAGGGTCTTATGAATTTGCTTATCCATAATAATCTTTGCCTTTTGAGTACTAATTTTTCCAGTTTCAGTAATCCAAGAGAAAAGAATGACTGGAGTAGTTTTTTATAACATGTTGTTCCTGTGCTTGGTGCTTGAAAGAAATGGAAAGCATCCTCTGAAATATCCTGGCTGTTCAGAAATCCAGTTCAGTTTCAATAGCTGTATCTGATGCACAGCTTTCCCGTTTTGCTTTGTTATTGACAATCCTACGCATCCGTGAAAGGGTAAGTAAATGAATTGTTATTAAGGAGTGTTGAAAGAAGTGATTGTCATTGAAGAGTTAGAAAAATGTTAATGTCAGGATTGACAAGGAGGTAATTATACTTCAGTAGCTTTGTATTCCATTGATGTTTGCTGGCAGGAAATCTGGTGAGTATTTCACAGGCCTATAGCTTGCTTCTTCCTTATTCACGTTTTCTGCCTGCGTCTGCTCTCTCTCTTCTGGTCTTGTGTGCCCCTTTCATGTGTGCGCGGTTGTATGCAGAATCTTGGGGGAGGAGAGTGGGTTTGAAAAGCTGCAACCCTCTTTCTCCTTTCACTGGGTGCAAAAGGTTGTTTCAGATTAGAAATTGTTTTAGTTCATTGGAAGTCATTGTCAATTATCAAAACAACATGGGCCCTATTCTGACACTTCATGTGCTGTCTTTGCCTTTGATTATCTGTGGTTTAAATGGCAAGGACACAACAGGCTTTCTCAGTTTAAAGTAGGCAATGTTGGTGTCCTCTCTTCTCAACTTCCCGAGTGTTTATGAAGGCACTCGTCAGAAAACAGGAAGTGTTGGGTTTATTTCACACAAGGCAGTAAAGGTAACAGCAAGATGAATGACTGGGGCATGAGTTGGATGGTTTGGGGTTGCTTTATTGATTAAAGATTTCCAAAGAGTGGGAAGTTGCCTATTGCATCTGGTGCAGAGCTGTAGCTCTGACACCCCAAAAATCTTCCCAGCATGTTTCCCTGTGTGTTCAAGAATTCATGCCACTTCATTACCATGAAGAGTATTCTGTGAATGAAAAGGTTTTCCTCTGAGCCATCCACTTATTCCTCTTTTGGACTTTTTGAGGTCTTCATTTGAAGTAGTTTGCAGCTGCAAGATGTGTATGGGCCAGCAGTAGTAGCTGAGGAATTGGGGGAATTTTCTGGGAAGCCAAGAGGCAGTGGGAATTCCCCTGTGATTAAGGTCCATTTCAGGTAAGGGACACTTCTTTGCTGCTCTCCAAAGGGCAGTATCTTGGGCTAAAGAGACCCAAAGTGTCTAAAAGGCTTGTAGGCTGCAGAGTAATTTGACAGTAACACCTTCCATGTGTGGCTGCTGCTGCTCTGATGGGTAGAGGGAAGAGCTGGTGCTACCGTGGTCCTTCCATCAGCCCGGCACTCGAGTGCTTCTTGCCTACAATAGGAGCTTGTTTCCCTCTCAATGCATAGAGCAGCCTCAGTTCCTCCCTTTAGTAGTACAAGATCTTCTGTTTTCCTCAGAGTGCCAAAAACTGGCAGTAGAGTCCTTTTTGGGTATCGGGGACGGTGGAGGTTTGTCCTATTCAGTGTTCATGTCATGTGGCAGAGGGTGGTTCTTGCTGTATTGGGGCAGGGCTAGCTGACATAGAGGACTGCACTTTGCCTTTAGGAACTGGGGTATGAAAAACAAAGGTTGGACCATGCTGAGCATGGTGCACGTTGATGATGCCAGCAGCTCTCCATAACCAGCCCTAACAAAGCAATCAGATGGCAATTTACAGACATGAATAGCTGCAGTGCTAATTTTTAGAGGTGCTCAGCACCATCTGCTCTCGCAGGACTCACCTTACTGAAGAGGTTAAGTGGCTATTTAATCATGGTCTGTAAGTACCCACTGAGGGATAAGATGTCTGGAGCAAAGGACTCTTTAAGCTAGCAGACAAAACCACACGATCCAGCGGCTGTGAGTTGAAGTCAGCAGAGATCAAACAGGAAATGCAGGACATATTTTTAAGTGAGAGTAATTAGTCCTTGGAACAACTCGCTCATGGACACGGTGAAACTGCCCATCACTGAAAGCATTTAAATCACATCTTACGCTCTATTACAATCACAAGTAGTTGGGCTTGACAGAGAGAGCTTGGCAAGGAGAAACCCTGTGACCTGCATCATGCAGGAGGTCACCCAAGACAGTAATTTAACCCTTCCAGCTGTAAAGCACTATACCTGGAGTCTGGGGTGCTCCACCAAAGCTGAGAATTTCTTACAGTGCCCCTCAACTTCCACAATGGGCTTTCATCCTCTGGTGAGCTACAAAAGTCTGTTTGTGTGCAGAAGATGTATAAGCCCTGCACGAGGACAGTTACATTACTGAGCTGGGAAATAAAACTTCAACTCCCTGCTCTGTGTCAGGCAGGGCAAGATTTTTCATCACAAATTGCAAAATTAGGCAATGTGTAGAATTGAGTCCAGCCCCCTCATCTTCTTGGCTACTGACCTCTTGACTTAAATGCTTTAGGTCTACCCCTGAAAGCTGCTTCGAAAAGCTGTGTCTCTCTGAAATGGTTCAGCTCCAATGAAATGTGGTATTTTCATTAAAATTGCCAATTAGATCGTGCGCTCAGGACCTGTGAAAATCAGCTTTGAGCGAACAGGAAATGAAACAATTGCATCGTGATTTGGGCTGGAAGAAGTTTTTGCTGTTTCACTGAAGAGATAATGCAGTTCTGCAAGTGGAGGATTAACATGACGATCTTTTGGGGGGTGGGGGGATGTTTTGTTGGGGATTCAAAAGAGAGAGGCCAGCTGGGGCAGGCAGTGAAAGGTCTTTCAGCTGCAGGCTGTGCTGTGAATAAAGATGTGGAGGATCACGGGAGAGAGCAGCGGAGGAGGGAGGGCGAGTGTTGCACACTTTGCCCAAGTGAGCTCACCAGCTGGGATCGCTTGGACATCGCTTATCAGGCTCTGCCACAGATACGGGCTCAGGTCAGCACGTGCAGCTTTAGTTTCCAGTGAGGAAACAGAGACAGAGGATGTGAAAAGGAAGATCAAGATTGCACCCTCTTGCTCCAGTATATGGAATGCTTTATACTAGTATGCTATTGCTGGACCATCCACATAAGTGCTTAGATTTGTGTTTGTTGTTCTGTAGGGTGTTTGTAGTGGATGTTGCCAAGGCTTTGTTTTTAGTTCAGGTGTTTTTTGCTTTCTTAATGCTGAGAACTTCTGCAACCCCAACTCCCTGAACCTGTAGCAGTAAGGATGCTTTCTGCTTGCAACACGAGAAATTGTTAGCTCTCGTTTTTCTATGTTGATAGTGATTGCCCTACAGACACATTGTTTTGCGATGATGAACCACTGTATTTGTCCTCTATGTCCAAAATGTTTATATGTATGGCCAGCACTTCAGTTGGATCCAGTTGGTGGGTCAGCATTGGGATCTAGTAATACATACAAGACACTCCTTTTGTTCCCCAAAAAGTGGTCTGAGGATAAGTACAGAAGTTAAAATTCAGCCCCAAGATAAGTTGAAAAGAAAAAGGAAAACCTGTCTTGGGCTCCTCAGCACTTCGGGGTCTGTCATTCGCTGCTAATTGCTGCCTATGGAGGGCTTAGCTCCACAGGCAAAGTGTTTTCCTTATCAGTGTTGCCACAGAGCACAGGGGCTTGCTTTAAAGCTTTACAGAAAATTGAGGGGTTTTAGAGATGTAAGCTTTTTACCTCAAATCAACTGTCACTTGTATGTTGCATTCTTCATTCTAATAAGTTAATGCTGTGTATGCCTGGAAACAAATGCTTTTTCATTAATACGGAGAAAATCTGGAGGCTATTTGATTTACATGCTTGCTTGATGAAATTACAATCTATCGGTGGTCAAAAGGATGTTACATGGTAATTTACATGACACTTGGGGCAAATTGGAGAGGAGTTTTAGCTGGCATGCGTGGTAAAATGTGCAGCAGTTACAATATTTTTGGTTCCTTAATTTGTCTCTGAAGTATTACATGGGGTTTGATTTTTGCACAGGCAATTTAGAACTCAAATAGTTAGATTTAGCCATTTGAATTGGTTGGCATGAGTCTTTTCCTGCGTGTTTTAGTTATGTCTCAAACAGTTTATAAACTTTACAAAACAATTTGGAAACTGTGTGTGCAAGGAAAGGCCTAACCCTCAATAGTGGGATCAGTTTGGATTGCAGTTCTTGCATATGAGATATGTCCTGTGATAGAGAGGAGTCATAGATGTTCACTCATCACAGGGAAACTTTTGTGGTCTTGATGTACAGTCTGAGCCAAATTTGGGCAAATCTTGCCCTTTTTCTTTTGAGAGCAGCCGTATTACTTAGCAGCGTACTGCTTTGCCTCCTAGTTAAACACAATCTGACCTATTAATAAAGATGTGACAAGTATAACAAGACCAAAAATGATATCTTCAAAGCTTGCACACTGGAAGCCTCCAAAGAGGTCTGCAGGCTTTTCCTTTCTATCCCCCTTCCACAGATAATTATTAGAATAAATTGTTGAAATCAAGAGTGCCTGAGGGAAGGGGCATACATGGTTTCATGTTGAAGAGGAATATACACAAACTCAATTGTGGTCAGGTAACCACAAGTAATTTGGGCTAGCATCTGGCATTTTATATGTATGGGCTTCATCTGCAGCTATTATCATTAGGGAATTGGGGTGGAGAGGGAGGGAGAGAGGGCTCGACTTGATTGGCTTCTGTATTTTGGCTAAGAAGATTTCAACTTTGTGACAGACATCTGCTTTATTTCACAGAAACAAAAAGCAGATGGGGAAAAGGATATAAGCCAGACAACAGTAAGGTGCAAGGTTAACTGGGATAGTTATGTCTATTCTTGAGATACCTGTGTGTTTCTTTGAATAAGATCTTATATGATTAAAAAAAGATTTAATGAGATTTATATTCATTACCAATCCTGCAGTTGTAATTGCTCTAATATTGCCTATGTACCATATTTACAGGAAAAGATTTATTTTTGATGACGTACATTGGAAAAAAAAGAAGCTGGATCAGCAGTAATAGGATAAATGGGTCTGTTTTGAGCTATATGAAATATTATAACACTGTCAGTAGCGTCATTTCAGTGGGTGTTTCCAATTTAAAGCTGACTGGGTGAGAGTTGCTTCTGCCAACAGATGCTCAAGCAGATGTAACTCATCCCATGTGAGCCTCGTAGCTAGACTTGTTTTGCTCAAGTGTCTTGTGCCTACCCTCAGCACTACCAGAGCATCTCTTCTGTGTCCCAAAGCCAAAAGTCCTGGTGAACTTTAGGAGCTGCTAGTGAAAGCTTTGCTGGGCTGATTTCAGCGAGGATTATCTCTGCTTTGGGAGAAAGAAACAAAGAAAGGTATTTCTAACACTTTGTATTGCAAGACCCAAGCAGACTGCCATTCAGTTGACTGTGAGTTAAATGAGAATAAAGCAGGCATCTTTTAGAATCATAGAATAGTTAGGGTTTGAAAGGACATAAAGGTCATCCAGTTCCAACCTCCCAATGTCCCATGCAAAGCACCACAAGCTGCCCATGTCTGTGTGGGAATCCCAGGGAAGGAGGATTTTGTTGTTGAACATAGCATCCCTGGGTTCTGTGTGGCCCCAGTTTGACTGGTAGCTCCCAGCCAGGCTGAGCCCTCTCCATTATGAAGCTTTTAGGTTATTTATCCCATCAAACCCATAGATTTATGGCCCCAAACACAGGCTTGCATCAAAGAGGGAACCCTACATGATACCCAGCTGCCTCCGTCTAGGTGTGATGCTGTCACCTCCCTGCAAAGCCCAGTGCAGGTTTTACCTGTAGTGTTTAAATCCTTCCAGTGCCATGGGCAGCTGAAGTCACTGCTCAGGAATGTTAGCAGCTTGATGTTTTGTCCCTGTTTCTGCAGACCCTGAATGGGGACCATTCGTGTGAACTTGTGTTGTTTGCTCAGTCACATGCAGCAAGGCTTTTTAGAGGAAATTCTGGGTATCTTCACTACCAGAATGAAGGCATGTGTTGAGGCAAGCTCCCAGGCACATACACGTACGTATATGTGTATGTCCTTTTTTATGTTCTGATATCATGATATATTTTTGGATGAAACTTGTGGTGTTCTGTAATCAGTATGTCTTCTAATGCTCTAAGCATGTTCATACATGTAGTTGCTGAAGTATGTTTTAAATTTATATCTAAGTATGCGTTTAAGAGACTGTTTTAAGGATGGTTTTCCAAATATATGTGTTTGGCTATTCCCATTCAAGAAAAATGGGGAGTTAAAAAGTAAAAATCTTGATATTGGCACTGTGGTTGGTTTTATTTCCCAGTGTTTCCTGATTCCAGTTGACAATTTGTAATGAAATGCAAACTCCGAATCCACTTGTTCAGTGTGCGAATTAAATATGAATGTGACATAAAAACATTCAATTCAAATGCTGTTTAAGCTCGTCTTCAATAGCAATAGAATCAGCAGGTTTCCATTGCGTTGCAGGGCTTTATACCCATTCTTTTTAAAACAAGTGTGGTTCTTGGTGTTTGTGATTTTGAAAGATTATTAAATGTATTTGCCACTACCAGAAATTTCTGGCAGCAGCAGAAATCTGAAACATTTCAAGGCAAAATGCTTTGGAAAAGCAATTAAACTTCTTTTTAGACATTGTAAACTTAACAGCGGTTGAATGTGGGATGTGCTTTGACAGTGTAAGATACCTGTGTATGTTTCCTTAGTCAAAGACATGCTTAGTGGTGGGTGCCAATTTCATTCGAAAATAGCTAAATTATAAACGTAGCATACAATTCACATTAATTATGTCTCAGTTCAAACCCCAGTTCAGGTACACGTTGTCAGGATGACAGTAACAAGTAGAGAGTATGCCTTCTGTGCTGAATCTGTATTGGACCTTGGTTGTGCTGGGAACCTTGGATATTAATTCCCGAATCACACCTTTGCCGTGAGAAAAAATGGTTTCTGTATATGTGGCTGTCTTAAACCAAGGAGTAACCTGCTCAATGAAAAGTAAACTTGAGAGCCTGCCAGAAAATCCAACAAGTCTGGGGAGGGAGAAGGGGGGCAAAATGTCAAGAAGTGGGATGACTGGGGTGGGGTGGTTTCAGATGGAAATTGCTTGTTTTCTCTACTTATCCCATGCACTACATTATGAGGCCTGGCAAGTCAAAACATGGTCTTCCAGTAGAAAAAAGGGCCACAGTTACTGAATATGGGTGAAAAGACCACCATCAAATTAATCTCTTTCTGCACAACACAGAGTTCAGTCCCTTTCAGGAGAATTCTGGAAACTGGCTGGATTTCAAGTTATGTTTTAATGCAACTTTTTGGCTGTCTGCCTCCTTAGAAAGTCAAGGGTCACTGCTCAATAATTGAGTATAAATACAGCCGGTGCAGTAGGCCTTCATTTCAGTCATGCAGAACCAATTTTGAGCTTGATGGTATCACTCTTGCATACTTTTAATTGAAACCGTTGTGAGAAAGACTGACGTAAATCTCATTATTATTCCATTTTTCCTGTGAGCTTATGGTGCTGTCTGACTTGGTTTGGTATTGCTGTGATCACCAGCACCAATATTCAAACAGATATATCCCCAAGTTTGGGAATTGGGATAAGAATTGCCTTTTGATGATTAAAACCAGAGTACCAGAGAGTACCTGTGTGTTCGTTAGCCTCAATGCTCAAATGCTTCAGCTAATGCCAGTTGTTATAAAGATTTAATAGGTTTAACATGGGCTGTGGCACAACCCCAGTTTTTACTGAATCTAAATATTCATCCTGGCAAATAGACCTAATGTTTGCTCCCTAGTGATTACTTCCACTTGCTCCCCAACAAATACAAGCAAGTTTCTAGTATATGGTGAGCATTTCCCTTAAACCAGTATTTTTAAATAAAGAGCTTTCCTTTTGAAAAGGCATGGGTTTTACCTTCTTAAAATTCAGTCCTGCTTAGCAAGTAATCTCTAGAAGATTAATTACGTCTTTTTTAAAGAGAGTCTTTTAATTGGTCACTTTTTGGTGTTAATGGCTTATGTACGCTCTAGATGCTGAAGAAGATGCCGTCAGCGTAGTTGATTTTTAAGTCTCAGAACCTTCAGTAACTTATGACATGTCCATCAAGTTTGCTGGCCCACGTGTCTGAAAAACTCTTCCTTCTAGCCTTAGCCAGTACCTGATTCCCAGGAGGAGGGTAAAAGTCCTAAATAGTGAATTTAGAAAATTAATGCAGTCGTAGAGAGAGGGGAATGTCTTTTTTGGCAAGGGTCAGGTTCTGAAATTCGTCTACCCCTTTCTCTCTGCTTTCTGATTGAAATGGTTGCATGCAGTTTATCTCAGTGACCTCTTCCACCCCCCTCAATTGTAAAAGGTATCTCGGGAAGATTTTCAAATGCAGCTCTGTGATAGCATTGCTATGCAGGGAAATGGGATTTTTTTTCTCCTCCTGTTTTTGAAGGCTGGCGCTGAAGCACGGGGGAGACAAAAGGACAGACGCTGTGTGCTGAGTGGTCCTGTTTTGAGGAAGTATTTTCTGGTCTGGGTGTTTTCAGATAGCCCTTGTGGGGCTTGCGGGACAGATTTGTTCAGTGACCTGTCCAAGTAAGGAGCCCAGAATAGTGAAGACTGTATTCTTTGCCTGTTTTTAATTGGGATCTGACCAGATGAGTTAATTTTTCTTTGTGTATTTATATGTATGAAAAGTCGTCTGCTCCTTAACTGTTTTATAGTTCTTTTATGAACTATTGTGATCTGAGCTCATTAATTTGAGAGCTAAGGTGATGGAAATTAATAGCAATCGTTAGCTCAAGTGATGGCAGCTGTAATGCTTTAGTATAAAGACTTTTCCCCTTTCTTTTTTGTTCCTCATGCATATCCAAGTTTGTTACATGATTTTCTTCTGTGAAAAACCTGGAATTTCAGAACTGATGCAAGAACATAACTAGTTTTATGTTCACCTTTGGGTCTCCTCCCTTTTTAATATGATCTCATATTGCTCTGGGCAGATCTGGTTATTCCCTTTACCTTTTAATATTTATATGGTACTTCACATACACCTTCTATTGCTTCATCTTTACTCTGTAAATATAATTTAAGACAGTAAAATCCACTTGTAGTTCTTCACCATCCTATTCATTTTAAATGGGTGACAGCCCCTGTTGTAAAAGTAAATTTCCGTGTTTCTTTGTGTGTGCTGAGTGTATTGTTAAATATTTGAATGTTCTCAATATTTAATCACTTAGGTTTTTCCAAGTCTCACAAAAACAAAGGCAATCCTTTTGTTTGTTTATAAGTAGTAGGCTCAGGTAGGGTGATTATATGTTGTGTCAGTAGCAGTGCTAAAGGAATGTTTGGGAAGACTCTGAAATGTAAATTTGGTGAACAGCCTACCAGGAGAGAACAAAGATGGGGATTATAGGAAAGAATCTGCAAGCAAAGACAGATTAGAGGGACTTTGTTTTTCTCATTAGTTTCTGTTCCTTCAGGAGATCGGCTACAAATCATTTGAAGAACTCAAAGTCCACTTGCAGGCTCTGTGTTCTTGAAACTGTGTTGGGATTTTCCTCCCCCCATATCCCTCCATCCAATACCAGACTAATTGGAAAGAAAAAATATATCTGCTGTGTGCATGCTGATGGGTAGCATAGATCTGCACACTTGCTATAGCACTCAACTTTTTAGTTGAGTTTTCCGATATTGTTGTTGTTTCTCTATGGGCAAAACACAGTCCAAACTGCTTTGGCTTCTGTGAGCTCAGACACTCTCTGGGGAAGCATATTTCTCTGAAAGTCGTGTAGTAAATGTCTGGGAAAATATGTATTGGCGTGAATTTCATGGATGGACTTGGTTTCTTAGTAGGAAAAGCGGTAGTGGGATGTGAATAGCCTATAAGGGTTGGGGGCTTGCTCTCCCTTCCAGTTTTGGCTCCTGGGTACCCACGGGGTGGGGGTGGGGGGATACACTTTTACCTTCTGTGGTCTCCATGGGTATGTAAGCTTATACTGGACTAAGCTTTAGTTGTAAGATCATCACTTTTTCCCCCTGAAACCTTTGGCTAGTATCCTCAGGGTTTCTAGGCAGTACTAGGTCTATTTTCTAGGAAGCGTTGTAAGCAGCTTAGTTAATGGTCTGAGGAGGAATTTTGCTTCTAGTCTCAAGAAATCATCTCTTCTTGGCATGGAAAACCCAATCGGGTCTGAAATCACCTTTCCAGCTCAGTGTGGTGATCAGGCAAAGCCCCATGTCGATTACTGAGGAACACCCAATTACAGCACACATTTCCTAATTCCATCAAAAGTAATTTACCCAAAGGCTTGGCCACCAGGGTAATTTCAGCTTGAGATTCACATTAGGTAATCTGAGCAGACAGGTAGAACAAATTAAAGAGCTAACATGGTGGCATGGGGTAGGTTGCTGGACAGGAGCTTGCTGCTCCCTAGTTTCCAACTGTGAATGCCAGTGTGAGTTTCTCTGGAACTTTCAAGCCTGCTTTGCCCTTTCCTTGCTTTCATCAGGTGTCACCTGGCAAGTAGTTGTTGGGAATACTCAAAACCTAATGTGCAGGGAGCCAGGGGCTCCCACTTCATTTTGTTTTTCAAAGTGACTGACTCCTTGCCTACTGATGTCTGCTGGTGTGTGACTTCCCCTGCTCTGCCCCTCAGTTTCTGATTCTTGACTGTAATCCTTTGTCCCCACAGGGATTTCAAATTCCTCGTGATGAGTTTCCTGTAGTGTCTGTCAAAATGAAAAAGTTCTTTTTGAGATCTTATGCTGATAATTGCATGTGGATTGTGTTCTTCAACAGTCCCTGTCTTGATCGTTTTCTTTTTTGTGCCCTTATTTTGATTCCAAACGCAGTTTGTGTTGAGGAAGAAAGTCTGTTCTGTGCAATACACTTGCAAAACCTCTCATGTATTCTGTTTGGATGTATGCAAGATTGGGTGACAGTGGGAGGTGTCCCTGCCCATGGCATGGGGTTGGAACTTAAATGATCTTAAGGTCCTTTCCAACCCTACCTATTCTATGATTCTAAGATACTCAAGTTTTGTTCACTGCAAAGCACTTTGAGCTAGCTTCAAAATTTCTGAGACATAATTAGATTTTTGGTTTCTGTGTTATCAAATTAGTGCAGCTGAATTTACTATAAATGCAAATGAAGTTTCTCTTGTCAGATACATAGCAATTGGACTTAGTATTTTGATTCTCTGCTTTGTGTTCGGCTATGTAGTGTAAGAGATAATGAATAAATGATAGAATTGGCTGGTTTGGCATAACCAGAGGTGATACAAAGGCCAACAGAAGTATTTGTTAGTGAGGAAACCAAGTATTTCAGTCTTTCCTTGAAAGAAGAACACAGAACAGCAGGGTTTATATCTGAAGGGACTATAGTTTGTCTCACAGTGGTTATCAGACTGTGGGGTTTTTGCATGACACATTGTCTTTAGATTACCTTGCTACTTTGTTTGAACTAAGCAAATTGAGATTGGTAAACATACCGTTCTTCTTGTTAGAGAAAAACAAATTAATAAAAAGGAAAGGCTTCATACAGACTGACAGATCTGTATTGATAAGAGTTTAACATTCCGGGCCCAAAGTGCTTAACTTCTGATGGTTTAAACAAAAGCCACTTTTTTCCAGCTTATATCAGGATTGGCTTTTTTGACTACTTGTGCTTGAAATGAAAATCTTCTTTATTCAAAATATATAAGATTGGCTCGCCAAAAAAAAAAAAAAGCCAAAATTAAAAGCCATGAAGTTTAACCATGCCAAGTGCAAGGTCCTGCACCTGGGTCGGAGCAATCCCAGGCACAGCTCCAGGTTGGGCAG
>JANRGW010033343.1:0-17391 GCA_024733675.1 Psilopsiagon aymara
TAATGGGTTCAAACTTAAACAGGGGAAGTTTAGATTGGATATAAGGAAGAAGCTCTTTACTGTAAGGGTGGTGAGGCGCTGGAATGGGTTGCCCAGGGAAGTTGTGAATGCTCCATCCATGGTGGTGTTCAAGGAGAGGTTGGACAGAGCCTTGGGTGACATGGTTTAGTGGGAGGTGCCCCTTCCCATGGCAGGGGGGTTGGAACTAAATGGTCTTAACGTCCTTTCCATCCCAAACCATTCTGTGATTCTATGAAATGGAGTGGGAAGAGTGCATAAAGCACAGGGGTGTCACAAGCACCCTGTGAAAGGTCCACCACTTCTCTTTCAATGTAAATGATTTTCAGTTGTTTTATGTGAATTACAGTTATACTCAAGAAAGTGTTTTCTATAGGAAGAAAAGCTGAAGGTTTAATTAATTGTAGATTCATACAATGGTTTGGCTTGGAAGGGACCTTAAAGTCTGCCTAGTTCCAACCCCCTGCCACAGGAAGAGACATCTTCCACTAGACAAGGTTGCTCAAAGCTCCATCCAGGCTGGTCTTGAACACTGTCAGGCATGGGGCATCTGCAGCTTCTCTGGGCAACCTGTTGCACTGCCTAACCACTCTTATAATGAAGAATTTCTTCCTAATATCTAATCTAAATCTAACCTCTCTCAAAGCAAAGACATTACCCCTTGTCCTGTCACTACATGCTTTTGTAAAAAGGCCTTCTCCAGGTTTCCCATAGCCCCCTTTTAGCTGGAAGGCTGCCATAATGTGTCCCTGGAGCCTTCTCGTCCCTGGACAGAACAAGCCCAGCTCTCAACCCGTCTTCATAGGAGAGTTGCTCCAGCCATCTGGTCATCTTCATGGCCTTCTCTGGGCTCACTCCAACTAGTCTACTACATGCTTTTTTTTGTTGGGGACCCCAGAGCTGAATGCAATACTCCATGTGGGGTTTCATGAGAGCTTAACCAAGTTATCTAGCTAGGACAAGGAAGAAGATGCTGACATGAGAAACCATTCTGAGTGCATTTGAAAATGAAACAAGAAACATTATCATCACATTCCTTCGCTTTACACACATTTGATCTTTGTTCCATTGGTCATCATTTGTACCTCTTTGTGCTTTGTATTTCTATTAAAAAGCCTCAAAACTGAACTCTGGCCTTCCCCTTCTCTATTTACTGGTGTACATTCATTTTCTTTAAAGCTGCTTGCTTTATGTTTGAAAGTCATTTCATTTCTCCTGCTGCATAATTGAACACTCCAGAATTTAACAGTGACCTCAGCCAGCTGAGCCCTTATTGCTTTTCCTGTACAGAACTGGTGAAAGTATTTCTTGAAAGCTGAAGCTGTGATTTGATTGGGGCCCAGGTTTAACCTGAAGGTTGAATTTATGTGGAAGCTGAGAAGATCCTGAATGATTTTGGAAGCAGAAGAGTTATTACTTTCAGTGAAAATGTAGGTGCAGTGACAGTGCATAATAAAGGAAAATGACAGATGTGCTAAGATGTTTTGATTATTTCAGGATGATATACATGTATTGGAGGAGATTGCCTTGTGGTTGACTCCTCTTCCACCTTCCAGAGATGCATCTCGCATTTGGTTTTTTATATGGTCTTGCTATCATGATACCTAGCTTTTTCTTTGTTAGTTTGGAAGCTTGCAGACTGGAGCTAAAATCAGGGTGGCAACCACTGCTAAAATGGAGGTTTAATACAAGGTTTGTTTTTAATACAAAAGTTGTAAGAATGACATTGTCACACAGCTAGCCAGTGCTGTCATGTCTGTTCTAGTTCTGCCAAAAGCTTTCTGTCTCACCTTAGAGTCTTGATTTTGGTAGATGAAGCAATTGATGCTATTTCACAGCCTTTGATTGAGTTCATTAAAGTGTTAGGTATCGTATTTATACCTCCAGGACAGGACTAAAATATCAGGTATATTAGACTTTGAACTTTGTGATTTGGGCTACCTTTTGAGAGTCCCCCATGTACCCTAGGATTTAACCAGGTGATGTGTTCAGACACATCTAAGATAGACTGGTGTACTAAGATTTCAGGGAGAAAAAGGCATAGAATATACAATAATGTGAATTTCACAATACCAAAATACTAATATGTTTTAAGCAGAAGTAAGTTGTACTTCAACTTACTCAAGTGCACTTTGAGTACACAGAATGAGTACTCTAAGCAGGAGAAAAAATATGAGTCTAGGATGAGGTAGAACAGGGAAAGTCGCAGTTGCGAAGATTTTATGAGATTAGGCTAGTTTATGTCATAAAACATTCCTCAGGATGATTATCTTCCTCTGATTTCTCTGCCGGTGCCTGCTTGTCTGCAGCCAGCAGAGCTAAACAGTTGATGAAGCAGACTCTCCAGCTGTTTCTGAGAGCATCTGGTAACTGCCTTGTCACCTCACCCAGATCTTCAGGATGAGGCAGAGTTTCATCATGGGACACAGGTACTAGAGAGAGATTATTTACTGAAATGAAGATTGCTCCCCCAAAAATGTATCAGCAAAGTTTTGTGCCATGAGGTTGACTAAACTGCTCTGCTATTTTCTTGTGGCAATAAATAAAATGACTCATTTGTCTAATTGTCTTGTTTTTTTTCATAGTTAAACTAGGCTTCAATTTTCAGGATATTTAGGATTGGTCTGGTGGGTACATTGTCCTAAAACTGGATGCAACTTGTGTGCCAGTAGAGTTGTGCCAGAATTTGGAGGAGCTTTCTTTAATAGTGTTTTCCTGCTAGTTGTTTTAATGTCAGTTTACTTTTGAAAAGCAGCAAGCTTGCTATTTGAAAGACTGCAAAAGTAAATATTAATGAATACCTTTAAAATAATAGCAAATTAAGTGATGTGGCAAAAGTAATTGGCGTCGGTATTGTCTGGTCAACTGATCAAAATACCACTGTAAACCTACAGAAGGAAGTGGGAAGCTTTCAAAGAGATCAGGGTGCTTCTAGGCAAGGATGATCACTGTCACCAGCCTGGTTGTTCAGATTGCGACTTCGCCACTTAGGGATAGAGCTGTGGGTTATTGCACAGCTGCTTTGCTTCCCTTTCAAGATGGGCTCTATAACGTAATTCACATATGTAAAAGCTGACTGTAATTTTGAGCCTTAGTCCAATGTTTGTACCCCTCTTTAGGTAGCGCAGAAAAGTACGGCAGGTGGGGGAGGGAATCCTAGGGGACTCATGTCAGGTTTCACCACTGACAACATATGCAGCTTTTTGCCTTCTAACTATGTCTGAGATGTCAATTTTTTTCTCCCTGGAGCATTTCTGATTTTGTTAGAACAATGATGGAACCTCTGAGAGTGCTCAGAAGTTAAGCTTCTGGTTCTTCTACTGTTAAGAGCATGTATGAACTCAGGAACAGACTTACAGATTGGATGTCCAACACAACTTGCATTTGTGTAAACCTACTGAAATAAACTACATGAAGTAAACTAACTATTAATTAATAAACCATAAGAATCAATCAGTAAACTGGAACTATGAATGTAAAGCTCAAAGTTAGAAGTCATGAGGGAAATTCTCAAACAAAACTCTTCATTAGTGTAATTTCCAAGTTTTTCAAAATGAAGTGTTTGTGGAGGTCTGCTAGACAGACACAGTTCCAGTGATTCCTGCTTTATCTTGCCTGCAGACTTCTTGTCTTCTGGATGTTTGATGGCCTCCATGTTTTCTGCATCTGAGCTGGAGCTCTTTGTCTTTGTGTGTGGTGGGTCATGGCGAAATGAACATCTCCTCTGATTAGCTCTTATGAAGAATACAACTGCAGCAACAGAAAATAGAGACAGGAGAAAGTATCAGGCACATCATATTTTTCAGCCTTGCCAGTTATTTTAGATTATGGTGAAAATCTTCCACCCCTCATCAGATTTAGTCTGATATCCATGTTTGTATTATCTTTTGTCATGAGGTGCTAAAAGGTGCTTTGAAGGTGAGAAGTGATTGCTCCCTTTTTTCACTTGAGTCCAAAAAAATAATTACCAGCCCACTTTAACAAAATGTGCTCAGTGTGGAGATAACCCAGTGTTTGAAATCCAAGGCTGGTGCTTTGGGCCTGGCTTGGCTGCTTAGCTGGAATGAACTCCACTGATTGCTTCTGGATCTCAGTGTTTTGAGTCAAAATCACATCTTCCTTTCTCACATAAGCTACCTGTCTTCTCTGCTAATGTTCATAGGAGTGTATATGAGTGTTTATTTCCTACTGTACAACTTGAGAGTTTTCCCTCAAAAAGTTAGACAACAGAATGCTAGTTAAAAACCAATGACTAGGAGATCCTTTGTGGATTATCATAGTCTGTAAGCTACTAAGAAGGAGAATGAAAACACAAGGCAGGGCAGTGTTAATTTATTTGACCTCTGTGGGCTTAGGTTTCATTTATGACAATATTTTGCAGCACAATACAGTAATTGTGTTATATCCATTCAGAAAAAGGAACTGGAATTTGAGACATTGCAAATACTTTGCAAAATGAGATGCGAAATAATGGAAAGAGGTTTAAGTTTTAATTTTTTAAAGGATGAGTACATTTTTAATATATCAGATATGGATTAATTGGTTTTCTTTTATCAAATATTGCCATAAAATGCAAAATTAACTATAAGTAGTATGGAGCAATGTGAAGTTCAAAGAAAGGTGGTGACTTTATGTTTTATTAATATTTTCAGTTAGAAGTTTAATTAAATTATGACTTTGAGCTTCCTCACAAAGTTACCACAATGAATATGCTGGATCCAGTAATGTCCAGTAAAGCACACAGAGCAATGGGTAATGCTTACGTTTTTATAGGGTGAGAACTTTCCTGTAAGCCTTTCTCTCTGAAAGAATACTAAAATCAAACTGAATCTGGTATTTTCAAATGCGTCTTACAAATGTGGAATTAATGCAATTCTGTAAACTCTTTATTTAACTTTTGTAGAGGTTTGTGTCTAATCTATATGTGGCAATATGACATTCAGTTACAGGAGGCCAGTTTGAAACAGAGGCTCAATTTTAATCGCATATTCCATCCTTGATCTGGTGAGAAGAAACTCTTCACTTTGAGTTGTGAATAGTATCTATTGTGTGGTCAGCTGTCATGGTTTAAGCCCAGCCCAAGCGGTAACTCAGAACCACGCAGACACTCGCTCACGCTCCCCTTCTCACCCCCCCACACCCAGCGAGATGGGGAGGAGAATCGAAACAGTGTAACTCCCACTGGTTGAGGTAAAAACAGATCAGTAGCTAAGGTATGCCACAAACCACTGCTGCTACCACCAGTAATAATAATGATAAGGGAAATAACAAGGGAAGAGAATGAGAAACTAAAAAGGGAAGGGAAAGGAGAAAACCCCAAACCAATAAACAAAAGTGATGCACAATATAATTGCTCACTACCTGCTGACCAATACACAGCCTGACCCTAGCAGAAATCTGGCAATTCAAGGTAACTCCCTGTCATGGTTTTAAGCTCAGCCGGCAACCCAGAATGATGCAGCTGCTCACTCACTCCCCACCCCTCCTTTCTCCCTCCACTCCCAGAGGAATGGGGAGGAGACTTGAAAGAATGTAACTCCCATGGGTTGAGATAAGAGCAGTCCAGTAACTAAGGGATAACACAAACCACTGCTGCTCCCACCAATAATAATAATGATAAGGGAAATAACAAGGGAAGAGAATACAACCTCTTACCACCCGCCGACCCATACCCAGCCCAACCCAAGCAGTGATCTCACCCTTCCGGGTAGCTGACCCCAGTTTATTTAGTGGGCATGATGTGCTGTGGTATGGAGTACCTCTTTGGTCAGTCTGAGTCAGGTGTCCTGTCTGTGCTTCCTCCCGGCTTCCCCTCCTCCCTGGCAGAGCGTGAGACTGAGAAAGACCTTGGTCAGAGTACACATTACTGAGCAGCAAATAAAAACATCGGTGTTATCGCTGTTCCCAGGCTGAAAGTCAAAACCACAGCACTGCACCAGCTACTAAGGAGAAAAAATGACTGCTGCTGCTGAACCCAGGACACTCCTTCAGTTTCAATACTGTGCATGGCGTGCTCTGATATGGAAATGCCACTGTGGCTAGTTTGGGTCAGGTGTCCTGTCTCTGCTCCCTCCCAGCCTCCTGTACCCCTCCTCACTGGCAGATCATGAGACTGAAAAGTCCTTGATTGGAGTAAGCATTACTTAGCACAATTAAAACATCAGTGTATTATCAGCACTGTTCTCAGACTAAGTTGAAAACAGAAGTGCGGCAACTTCTAAGACAGAGAAAAATAACTGTTACAGCTGAACCCAGAACATCATGGATTAGACATGAGAAGATATGAAAGTTGCACTGATCTAAGTTTTAAATAATTGCTGCTTTTATGGATCATTTATTCTTAAACATCAACTTAAAATAGGAAGCAATTACAGTATGTTACAGAATGAAACTCATGGCATTAGTACCCCTCCTAATATTTATCCTTCCTTCTTGTTCCACCTTTCCTGAGCAGGAGGGAAGGGTTACTGGTAATTTACTGTGCCAGGTGATCTAGGCTTCTTGAGTGGCTCCGAAACACCAGCATTTAACTCACTGTTAAATAAAATCACCCATGAAATCACGAGAGATTTTCAGGGCTCTGCCTTTGCTGCCTTTTAAAAGTAACCTGCCTGCCTTATCTTACTTAATCACTACCTTAAGAATTAAGATCCCATGTCTCACGCCCTTGAGGAATAATTTTGTGGCTGAGGAATACAAAGCATCACCCTTTAGAAATTTAGTGCCAATATTTTAGCCTGTCCAAATTCATGTAGCTTCAACGATACCATATTTTGTATTCTAGATGAAGTTCAGAACTACTTTTCCTTGTCTGCATGTCATGTACTGATGTTAATACTTTTTCCAGTCTGACAGTTTTTATGGTGGTGATCTTTTTAGTTGCCATGCATCGCTTGATTTAATTCCATTACAGACGATTTGTAACTGCTCTATTATAGAGGAAAACAGTCAGAAAAGAAGAAGATAAATCTATAACTGTGAGCAGTAACATTGAATTGAGCTAACATCTGACATACTTTTTGGGAAAACCTTTTAATGTAAAGAGGTGCTTTGAACGTCCCCAAAAATTAAGCTACATATGAGGCAAGTGGTGGCATCCCTATTGTTTGATATAATTTCAGCCAATTGATTTAATTATGCAGTGGGAAGCAGAATATCAGTGCAGTAAGGATGCTTAGGAAAAGTCACTTCACCTCTTACTTTGATCCTTTGATGCACAGTGTGTTTCAGTGAGAATGTACCTATTAGCCCATAAATATGTATATACTGAAGACAGGCCTTGCAGACCTTGTTAATTCTATTGCTATTGGCAAAGCCAAACTTATCTTTAAAGAATCAAGAAAAATTTGATTTCTTTTACAATGTTGCCCCCCCCCCCCCCCCTTTTTTTTAATTGTATCCATATGCTTCCCATCCAGGTATCTCAAGGCCCTTGTGTTGAACAAGCTTGTCAATGTCATTCCTGCAAATGCAGTACTCTCTAGGAATTTTTAGGGATTATTGTGCTCATGTATGTAATTTCCTGCTGTTACCATGTTACCCGAATTGCCTCCTTCTTGATCAACCTGTTTATATTTTTTCCATCTACCATTCACTTCTGTGTTTTCCCACATGCTCTGAACTTTTCTGATTTCACTTTGTTAATTTTCTCTAATCTCCTCTAAAAATATGGGGGAGTTGATCCTCACCTGAAGACCTAAACCTCAGATTACTGAACCTTTCGAAGGTGACCTTTGCAAAAAATTGTCATTTCTTTGTGATCTCAGGTCTGTACCATAACCTGATCTGCGCGTGAGACTATCGGAACCTTGTGATTCCCATTTTCTTGTCCTCTTGAATGATATTTCCCATTTAAAATTTACATTGCTGCATCTCAGGCATTATAGAATAGATGGCCATTTCTTGTCCTGCCCAAACACAGTTCATGGAACTATAAGAGTTGGTGTATATACATTTCAAGGACTTCTACTGTCTCATAGACAAAATTTATGTGCTACAGATTCTGCCTGTAATTTTAATTCAGCTAAATTGCAGTTGCATACTTATCATGTAAATACATGTATATGGGTAAGCAAGTGAAAGAATTCTTCATATTTAAATGCATATTTACATTTATTTTAAAACTGTCTATAGCCTTCTGTTGCTTGAGTTTTACTCTGTCAGGTGGCAGCTTTGCAGGTTTGATTACAGATGACTCCTCGTGTTTCATGTAGTTCAATTTCTTGAAGTTTCCAAATCTGTTCTGTAAACAAGTTTAAAAAATGTAGGTAACAACAGATAATGATTGGAAAATGTTAACTGCCTGTCACAGGAGTTGTTTATGAAAACAACAGAGCTATGTCTAAGAAGCTGTTGGTAGCATCATGGATATGAAATTTTGTTTCCATTGACAATGTTGTCTTTTGCCATTCAGGGTCAGCAGACAGAAAATATCAACTTTCCATAACACAAATTTTTAACTTTTTAGCAGAAACAGCAGAGAGGCAGCAGGATGCAAACAGACAAAGTAAAGAATAAATGCATGTGATTATAGATTTCAGCTAAATCTATCAGAACTTTGCCTAAGACATGCCTATATTTGTCAAATCCAAGACAAACTCTGTAAGCCCTGATAAATAATTTGGAGCTGTGGTTTGCAAGGCTCACACAGACTAAGGTTATCTTAGCAGTAAATTACTTCTTATCCATCACTCCCTCCATCTTGATTTATTGCAAGACAGATTTGATAAGACAGGATTACTTGCACAAAGGAGAGCTTTCCTCCATTTCAGATCACACATCATAGTCTGTTATATATATTCAAACTGAAAAACAATTTTCTCTGAGGTAAATTAGTCCATATGAAATCAACCTTTGGAAAGTAACCTAGATCTCAAAATGAGTCAGTAGCAAGCAAGGCAGCACATTATCTTGGTAAGACTTACCTAATAATAAAAATCTCAGTGATGGAAAAATGTTAGTTATTTTTATTTTATAGGTGACTTTCAAGGGATAAGAATTATTCACCGTCTTAGGTCTTTAAATAAAATACAGTCTTGAAGTCTACAACATAACCCCTCCTGTCTCATCAAGCAGCTCCTCATCCCTGCTGGCATGCAGAAGCGCTGGAGTAAACGGGCCACTGACAAAGTTACAAAAGCCACAACTCAGGCTGCTGAGTGAAGCAAGGCAATAATGAGGCAACACCAAGAAATATTCTGACTAAGCTGGAGTGCTGAAATGGCAGAGGATACCCTAAAAAACTTAGTAGGAAGCTCAGAAGGATACAATGGCCAAGTGATGTTGATCCCTGCAAAGCAGCTTGCAGGCACAAAGGAAGTACAAAAATGCCAAAAAAAATAATGCATTTTTAATGGACATTACATGGAACTTCTTTTGAGAAGTTCCATGGCTCAGGACCACCTCTACTATCTCTAATTCATGAAGATTTCAGTTTTCATCCAGCCTATGTTCAGTTTTCACAATTTATTGGCTATACGTAAAGGTATTTAATGTTACTTTCATATTTAGGGAGGAAATAAAACAATAAGTTCTTATGTTTTTATTTGAATCCCATGTACCAAAGAATTACTGTCTTTTAATAAAAGAGGCAGAGCCTTTACAGGTGACAAATAAATGCAAAATACTGAATAGAAAGGTTAGTTTCTTTTTCAAGTCCATCCCTCTCTCTGCTGCTCCAAAAAGCAAAGGCATCCTTGTTGTCAGGTGATGAAGAGCGAAAATAAGATTTCTTTAACAAGGAATAATATCAAAGAATGAAGAAGAAAGCCACCTAGTGTCCTTTTAAGACTGATATCAGGAAGGATTCATTTTAAGAATAATGAAAAAGGCCACATTTATGACATTTCAAGCAAAGAGAATATTTTCAGATAATCAGCATATAAATTATTATTAATTACTATTAGCTAAGGTCTAATAAGTATCTTCTTGAGCCATTTCCCCTTTAGTAAATTGCATTAAAATGATGCAGATACTGTGTTGCTAAAATGAAGCTGGACACAACTTCACTGAATTTTGCATAAGGAGAGGAGTCTTGTTAAAGTTGAGCTGCCTTTTTAGCTCTTTCCATTTCCTCTTAATGTGCCATGTTAGCAGCCCAAAGAAGAACTCTTATATTAAACACTGAAAACAAGAACGTTTAAATGGTAGGAATTTTGCTGATACATGTATAAAGATAAAAACTGGTTAAGTCTGATTAAATTGTTCTGCCATATGGTTGACACTTCACCAACAAAGCTGCTAAGGACTGCTCCTTTAAATTGAAAGTGTTAGTTTCAGTATTTCATCATTTCAGCATTTAAGGTAGTGGTTTTAAATGAGGAAGGCAGAACACAATGGAGAATATCTGGTTATCAAGTAACATAAGTACAGGCTACATTTCCAGCATTTCTTTTGCCATTTGCCACCACTCTTTATTACTCAAGTGTTAAACACATCAAGTGTTAAATCTGGGATTTGTGAAATGACTTTCCACGGTGCATCTTGTCACAGATAGGCAAAGCTGTCTCTTTAAATTTCCTCCTTCAATTCCTGGGGTTTCAGAAAGATTCAGATTCTATTTATAGTGATTTTTCATTCCTGTGTGCATCATTCCATCAAGATCCATCAGCCCACATGCACCAAACCATTGAAAGAATTTTAAGATATGAGTTATTTAACTTTTTTGAGCACTGCAAAATATCTGGGAACTTGTTTACTTTTTCTTCAAGCACCAAGAGAACGAAAGCATTTTTGCTTACTTTTTTCTGAGTTGTATTACTACAGCAGATTGCCCTTCAGACTGCAACTTTGTTCCTAAGTACTGTGGTACACCATTAGCAGCGTCTGCATGAGGTGACAGTGGATTCCATCAAGTCTGAGGAGTAATTATTTACCATGGTTTTTAGCTTTCTAAACTTTGATTCATGTCATTTTCTATTGTTTTTAAGACCAGGGCTGACTGTTAAGGCCAGTCTTATCCTCTTGTTATCATAGGTCATTCAGCTTCATCCAGTTACCTCTTAAAATGCCAACATCTTGGCTTTAGAAGCAACATGATGTTGTAGGGGTGTCCAGAGGTGGAGAATGCTCAGGTTCTTTTCATAGCTTTTCTCAGTAGTTAACCTCTTTCTCCATAATTAAGCAGTGATGCCTAATTTTTAAATTAGGTTTGCTTAGAATTCAGCTCTAGACCCTTTCAATCCTTCTTCTGCAGGATTATACAGCCATTCCTACCTGTTATTTTCCTTCCATTGCAGTATTTATGCATTGTAATCAGATCTTTTCTAACTGTACTTTTTCAGATGAGCTATTAAGATCTGTCTTGTCTGGTTTCTCACCATAAAGGATTTTCTCCAACTCTCAAAGAGTTCTTGTAGTCTCTCTATTTCCCTAATGCTTTTAGGGAACGTTGATCCCAGAAATGGACACATCATTCCAGTACTCATCCCTATCACTGCTGTTATCTTAAAGAAGGAAATAAGTTTTGACATAACTCTTTTGCCTCACTGGCAAGTGTTAACTACCTTTCTGGGTTGATAATTGCTATGTGATTTTCTATTGAATCACAATATTGAAATGCAGAAATAGTCTCCCTGTCTAGCATAAACAGGAACTCTAACAAACTTTTATACTAAACCAAATAACCAATATTTTATTCTTTCCTCAAGATGCTTAGGAGTGTAAAATGCCTAACAATCTACCTATGTCAAGTTTTCCTTAAAAAGTGATTAGCTTCCCACCCTTCCCCCTAGTTTTTTTTTTAACATCAGATGTGTCAAAGTCTCTTTCTCAGGGCAGGAGAAGAGATTGCTCTCTCTATGTGACAGGTGATCTAATTCATGTGCAAAATCAGAAGATAATCTGCAAGTTTAGAAAGTGGGGTGTTGTGTTTTAAGCCCAGCCATCAATCCAGAACCACGCAGGCACTCACTTACTCCTCGCCCTTTCCTCCCCCTGCTCCCAGAGTAAACATTACTGAGCAGCAACTAAAAACTATCAGTGCTGTTCCCAGGCCAAGAGTCAAAACCACAGCACTGCACCAGGTACTAAGAAGTAGAAAAATGACTTCTACTGCTGATCCCAGGACACAGTGGCAGAGACAGCAATGGGGTATTGGTCCTCTCTGATCCCAGGACTGTGATTCTATACATGCCATGATGCATTTCCTCATCCCAAGATGGTTACAAAATTCACTCCTGAACTGTACAATCCACCTGCAGATATTCTAACAGTGAATAATATCTGACAAGAATTGCACTGCTGCAGAATGAAGCACAGTACTGTTCAACATGACTGAAAGTAAGAAAAATTTGGCCCCAAAGAAAATGACTCATGATTGTCTCTTTTTGCAGTTTTTTTTTAATAACGAGGAAATGGTGACTCTTTCTCTCCAGCCCACTGACAGCTCTTTCTTATGTCACCCCCTGCCACTGTGCCCAGGTAGCTGATGGCTATCTTGTTAACAGGAGGATTTACAAATTTTCTTCCAAGTAGTTCATACTCCACACAATCCTTTTATCCAATTGTCAAATTGAAGTACAGTTCAACTTAAGTACAGTTTTACTACTTAAATATCAGACAAAATAATCTTACTAGCATTTATTGAAAGACGAAAAGTGCAGAAAGCTCTTAAGTACTTCCTTGTATTGAACAAAACCCCCACAGGATATGAACTTCATTGATCTGAGCATTTTATCTGTCTTATAGCCTGGGATGTGCATAGTCCTGTGGGCTTCTCAGGTGGCCCTTTGACAACAAAGAGCCAGTCTTGGAGTCAGGCTCCAAGTTGGGCTTGTTATTGTGCGTGATCACAACATATTCTTTGAAGGAAAGTAGACAGAAAACACCACAGTTCCTAGATTCCTGATGAAATAACTCCTATCTTGTGACAATTTTTATCTGGAAAAGATTATTTTGCTTATTCTAGTGCATTTGTAGAAAACAGCTTCTTACCTGCCATCCTGTAGTCAGAATATCGTGACTGCTGAACCCTTGAAATCAGTGGGAGCTGAAGACAAGATGTAGCTGTAAAACTCAGTTTTCCGAAGTAGAAGTGTCTTTAACCTGAATACTGGTGCATAAATCTGGGTGGAGTTTGATGCATTTTCTCTTTGGTGAAGTGGAGCATAAGAATTCATGATCATAAACTAAGCTAATTTTGTGATAGGTTTTTTTTTCTGTTGAAAAATTCCCTTTTCCTTCTCTCATCCAGATAAAATGAGCCATACTGGCTTAGACCAGAGATCCATTTAGTTCAACACTCAGTTTTCCACCACGTCCTGAATACCCGGTTACATCACTGTCTAGGAAAGTGCAAGAGCAGGCCAAGCATTTGTAATACTTCCCTCTTATATGTGCTTATCCTTTAATTACTTCAGCACAGGCACCTCCTGAGCTAAATTGGTTTCTGTGTGTCCCATAGCAGAGGAATTCTCTCACGCAAGCAGCTACCTTGGAAACTATGTCACTTTTTAGCATTCACAGGATCATCTCTTCTGAAGACCTGCAGATCCACTACCACAGATTATCCTTTTTGTTATATTAATTATAAAGAGCAGATGGACTCATTTTCTTTGCATTACTGTAGCTTTATTTGACAGATGTAGCACCATAGCACAAATAGTAGTCTAGCGGACGTTACGTAGTTATGTGATTTAGATTTACACTAGATACTAGTTCTGCACAAGCTTGATACTAATAAGCTTTCACCTTATTTTCCTCTGGTAGGTAAAATGTATAATTGGAAATGTAATTCCAGGCTTCACTGGCAGCAAGAAGAGTGCTTGTTTCCTAAGCAGTATAGTGTAGAGACATGTCAAAGCATTACTGATACTTCAGTATCTCTGGCTGTATGATGCTCTGAACATATTTCTCAAGAAGATAATGAACACCAAGCTGTTCACATCAGTACATCAGTTTTTCTTTATTTTTTTTCTTTATTTTTTTTTTTTTTTAGGTTTGCTGTATTCTTCATAACAGATTTTTCTTTATTTTATCTTGCTGCTGCTGAAGCAGCTTATCTGCTTCTCTTTGGTGACCCATCCCACTTGATGGGTTCTGAAAGGCATGGTGGTATTCCATTTAGCTTGAATCCAGATTCAATTCTAATCTACAGTTTCACTCTGAGGACATAGGAACTTTTTCTCTGGCTCTGATTTCCAAGGAATTTGGTGCCAGTAAGAAAGGTTCCCCAAAGAACACAACTACACTTCTTTCAAGGCAACTGAGGTTGTTCTGTATTTTCCATGAACTAACCCTGTGAAGCTGTTCCAGTGAAATGAATGCCTGGGGGTTTTCTTATAAATGTTACTCCCAAGAGATGTTGGGATGGAGTCTCTTATGACTGTAAAGGGTCTGTATTATCTCCTTATCTGCAGAGCTGTGATTTTGTTGGAATTCATTTATTACATAAATTCATGGAGTTAAACACATGGCAAGCTATGTGTATTCCCCTGATTTGCAAAAGCTTTCCCTAAAGGCTCTCTCTCCTGCTTAATTCACATTCTGCAGCATTACAAACAGGGACTATTCCTCTACAGCCATGTAAAATTTAGTTGAGTTTTAGAACAGTTACACAATTAAAAGATAAATCACATAATGTTTAGCAAAATATCTCTGCTGAATGCATGAAACATAGCAGTCATCCTGTCATCATCCCCACTCCCCCCAGATAACTCAACAAAAACAACTAGAAGAAGGTATTGAGGTTTTTAGGTTAATTTCAATAAAAACCTGCAGAAGTTCTTTAGAACCCAATTGATTGAATCTCCATAAGGGATATTAATAGCCTGTTTTTTTCACAAAGGAAAAGTTATTTTCTATGGCACTGGGCAACAACTATTCTGTTTACCAATTTTGACCCAACATTTCCTACTAGATAATATCTGATCCAAAAAGTCATAAAAAGTTTCTAAGGGACCTAACTAACCATACTGAAAAAATCAGTTCACAACAATTCTTTGATGTTTAGCCTAAAAGCAATGAAGAAATATTAGTTGGAGCGCTGGTGTCATTCCATACTGAATTATTCTTTTGATGAAAATTATCAGCACTATAGTTCCACTTATATCACTTTGTATGCCCTATGCACATAAAATCAGAGATATTATTGCAGATGTTGGCCTTAATTTATTATAAAAGGAGGACTTTTTATACTTTCCTTCTTACAGGGATTAAAAAATATTTAAAACAATTTAGTGAAACTTTAGGGTTCAAGAATGGCATATTCATGTACAAAACTGTAGAAATGCATAACTTTGCTACTTACTGTGGGTAAAATGACATTATTTTCAGGCATTATTTAGAAGGGTGCTATCCACAGTAGCTTTGGCTGCTGTAAAAGTGCCAAGTGAATGAAACCATGCATAGGAAATTTGCTGATACTTTATTCAAAGAGGATGTAATCTACTCATGTCTGAATAGTTAAACATTATAGAATATGGTGAGGATAGAGGAGAAGATGAGAGAATGAGAATTTCTTTGTTGCTGAAGGTGGTAAGTTTTACACCAAAGGGTGAAATATCTGTACTTTTGGATGGAAGCTGACCGATGGGTTTTGAAGCTCCAAAAGATGAGGAGTACTGATGCATTTTGGTGAAGGTTCTATGTCATCTGTATTGGGAGCAGTGTATGACAGTGCTATTGAGCTGCAGGTCAGCTTAAAAATAGACAGCTTCTACAGGAGCAAGGCAGGAGTATGGTCCAGGGCAGCAGAGAGCAGAGCAAGCTCTGCATCAGCTGCTGCATCAGCCAGTGCTGGCCTCTGTCCGAAGAGCAAGAACAGGTACAGTCTGCACAAAATCTCTTGCATGTGACTCTGGAGACCTGTGGCAAAGTAACAAGTTTTTGATGAGTCATTTAATTTTTGCTTCAGATAATGACAAATTCAGTATTTTGAAGTTATTCCTTTTTTTTTTTTTTTTTTTTTTCCTGCAGAAAGTGAACGTGAACAAAAGGGGAAAGAAAAATTATAGGAGTGAACATAAAAGAAATGCTAAATTTGAAATTAAATGAAGTTCAGATAATCATCTGTCACTCAGTTTCCCAGTATTATCCCTTAATAACCTTATTGTCTCTTTGCCTATTTGCTTCTTATCTATTTAAAGCAGTTGTTTATCATTCACAGCCTGATTGGTTCATCATCTATGTCTTTCCAAAAGAAAGGGATGCTAATATCCCTAGGACCCAGATAGTTTTTCCTCCTTTTTGTTCCATTAGTTGATGAGAAAGTGAGGAATTAGCATTAAAAAACCTCCCTTTTCTAGCAGTAGATTAAAGATGGCCTTGAAATACAGGGCTTGGAGCCAGATCCATCCTTCCCAAAGTTTGGATGAGCTCAGATTTGGGCTTTAGGGGCTGGCAAAATGCTAATTCCAGGCTAGCAATGCACAAAGTCCAAGAAAAGCGCAACCTTTTGTTCCAGATGAATAACTGAGAGACACTGAGGGCCCTGGCTGTCAACTGTTTAACATATTTAGTGTGTGGAGTATTCTAGGCTCCCATAAACCCAGAATTAAACAGTATAAAGTGCTTAAACACATGCTGAGTTTTAAGAGTCCTAAGAATCCTGAGCCTGGCACAACTGACCCCAAGAAGCTACTGCAATGGACGCCTACAAACATGTTCATCTTCACTTATGGAGTCATTCAGCTATAGGCAGCAGGTTTGGTTTTTCTTGGCAGTAAGTACTGCCAAATATTTGTGTTCCAAGAATGTGTGTTCCAAGAATGCAGAGTTAAGGTTTGAAGTAGCGCTTCTGGGGAGAGTTAAGTAAGGGATGATATTTTACTTTGTGTCAGTGTATTCCCACATCAGCCTGGTTTTAGATGTATTGGTGCTCTCAGGACTGGTAGCAGAGGTGCAGAGACATTTTAGTGTTAATCCACCATTAACCCACATATGAACTGAAGCTTTGTTCCAGTTATGTCTGTAAGGATGCTCCCACCAGACCCAGCTGTAAATTGGTGCTAGGCTGTTTGAACTCATGATGGATGTCAACTGTACTACTCTCTGGTGTTCTGTTGGCCATGGAAATAGATTTGGTTTACTAAACAGATTCAGTTGGGTGAAGGGATATCAGGTGGTAACCCATGTGTGTCAACTTCTCCAGTGCAGATGAGAATAAACATGATGTACCAACTCCAAATACACCTAAATCTTACCTTTGCTGTGTGGCCCTTGCTTTTGTTTCTGTGGTATGGTGTACAGAACTATTTTGGCGTATTTGTCTGTCATGGGTTCAGCAGTAGCAGTCTTTTTTCTCCTTCTCGGTAGCTGGTGCAGTGCTGTGTTTTTGACTTTCGGCCTGGGAACAGCACTGATAACACCAATGTTTTAGTTATGGCTTAGTGATGTTTGGTCTGGCCAAGGACTTTTGGAGCCTCATGCTCTGCC
>JANRGW010033343.1:23717-43172 GCA_024733675.1 Psilopsiagon aymara
CTTCCTCCCGGCTCCCCCTCCTCCCTGGCAGAGCATGAGGCTCAGAAAGTCCTTGGCCAGACCAAAATGCACTAAGCTGTAACTAAAACATTGGTGTTATCAGCGCTGTTCTCAGGCCACAAGTTAAAAACACAGTGCTGCACCAGCTACCAGGAAGGAGAAAAATGACTGCTACTGCTGAACCCAGGACAAGTACTGTGAGAATCCAGCCTGGTAGCCTCTATGACAATCCATCTGTTTCTACCCATGTATTGCAAAATTTTAGTTCTATAGATTATTTTCTATAAGTCTAATGTACAATAGACCAAATAGGTTACAGCCAGAAAGACAGATATGGAGCATAGTTTGTCTCTTAAAATGACTTAGTGGTGGTTTCAGGTTGTACAGATGTCCCCACTCTGCTGGACACTTTTTGCTTTTGAGGGTGTTAGCTAACTGTTTTTTCCTGATGATTGTCTCATAGAACTGGTGTTACTTGTCAGCTGGAGAGCAAGGACTGGGGGTGGTGGGGTGGTGGTATACATTCAGAAGATGCAAGTATAAATTATTTGAATCACCCTGTGTATGTTTCCCTAGCTTATTCACTGGGTAGCAGTATGAAGGCAGATGCGACCTACCAAGAGGAAAAGATCAAGTGCAGGGTCATGTTTTCAGTTTTCAACCTTCCAGTTGACCATACTCAAGTTCTGGTTTTGTGAGGCCACTCTTTCACACATTCCCAATGTTACCTGTCGCGTGGGTAACGACGTAAGTAAGTGGAAGTACCAAAGGCTCCAACCACTGTTTATGCTTCTTTCATCTGCAGGTAGCTGATCTCTTGCAAAGGCAGCTGCTGTTGCAGAGGCTGTTTCCAGGCTGAGCCGTGCACGGTGAAAGTCGCCAGCTCTGTGCTCTGTTGCATGCTTCTCATTTTTTTTTAGCTTGAGATCTTTTCACTCCATTTTCTTCCTCCATTTCTATTACATTCTGCCCCTGCTGCATAGCTTGTATTTATTTGTGTAAAATGATTACTTTTACAACAGCTTACATAAATGCATTTTCAGTTTCTCCCTAACTCATTCCATGCATCATTCACTTATGTTTTATACTCTTCACAGACCCCAGCATCGCTACAATACTGTTCCTCCACGAAAGAATTTTTCAGCAGGTGAGCTGAGGGTCTGCAGCACAGCGCATTGCCAGCCTGTGCAAATGCAACTCCAACCTCTTAGTGGTGCTTGCTAAAGCTCTGCCTTGTGGCAGACGTGTAAAGGTGAATCTTCCAATTTATCTTTTGCAGAAAGGATAGTATTGTTCTAGCTGTCTTAGTGAAAAGAGAAGAACCTGTAAAGGAAACATCAGAATACCCTCAATGAGAGGAAAATAAAAGGGATTTCACTTCTACTAGTCTTATCTTGGTTTCTTAAGTAAAGGAAGTAGAAGGGATTGTTTATTTGCTTTGTGTAAGTTTGCAAACCATGTGTACAATATGTAATTCTTCACTAGTTCTGTGCAGGCTGGTCAGTGCTTAAAAACAGAGTGAGATTATAATAAGGACAGCTGCTAAAGCTCTGGTTATTCTTATCCAGCTGGCAACCATCCCCGGGGCACTGGCTGGCCTGCAGGAGCAATGCTGTGGAGGTGAAGTACTGTCACACATGCGGGTAGAGGCAGATTTCTGTGGTGGTGTTTAGGGGACAAAGAAAGCCAGCCAGAGGAAGCAGAGATCATTAGTTACATGAAAATGCTGCTCAGGATGGCCTGACTCACGGAGCCTGAGTCATGATTTTGGAAACCTTCCCGTTGGCAGTGGAGGAGCTGGTGGACCCACATGTACTACCTCTACTTGAATTTTGGATTAAAAGCTTTTGTAACTTCTTTATCTCTCACTTGTTCTCATGGGGAAATATCATCCACAATGTCAAACCTGCAGGCATGTGGTGTCAGTTTGTTGCTGCGTAGCATCCCTCATAGTCCATGTCAGTTTTGACACTGTAAGCCCCCTGAAAACAACTTTTTTACCAACTTCAATTATTTATCAGCCCATAAAAATGGGTTAGTGCAGAGAGAGTTGTCAGACCAAACTAATACAAGTATATCACAACATTTTCAATCCCTGGATTTGGAGAGCAATGATTGTAATAATGGATATTGGTATCAGAAGTAAGAAGGGGTGTTTCAAAGTTGACAGGAGGCTGGTAGTTTGCTCTTTTTCACCTGAAAGCTCATTTGGTAAATCATAAAAATTCCCTTATATTTACTATCATATTAAGATTGATTTTGCTCTTTATTTTTTAAGCTGCCCTTTATTGCATGTTTATGATTAAAATAGGAGAATAAAATGTAATATCCCAATGATTCTTCTTCATGTTTTTCTGGTGTACTTCTTGTACTGCATGGTACTTAGTTGCCAGCTGGTTTTAAGCCACTCTCTGTAAATCCCTTGGTTTTAATATAAACCACATTTTATACCTTGTACATGTAAATTTACTTGCTCCTTTACACCTGAGTGCAAATATGAGCTCAGCTCACGGGTTTGCATTTTTGTTGTGACTAGCCTCTAAGTGTCTTTGTTAGTGAAGGCCCACACACTCCCCAGTTTGCTTTGAGCTTGTTAGAAATTATGGTTTATTGTTATGTTAATTATTAGTTGGTAGATTTTTATCTTCTCCTATAAGCTTCTGTGAACAGCTGAAGACAGTCTCTATTCCCAGTGGTAACTGCTGATTTACACATTGGATTACTCTTTCATTTTTTTCAGTAATATAAATGTACATAATATTCATACAAATTTGTTTGCATAATGTCTGTACTTTGCAGTCCATTGCACTTTCATTTATAATTTCACAGTGAGTGCCAGAGTCAGGTCCCTGAACTTTACAAAATCAGTTTGCTATGTCCCAATCTAAATGTGTTGGAATGTGTCTGCTTCAGACTTTTGCAGCAGGGTGGCACTCTGATGGGAGAAAGGGTGTCCTGGTCTGTGTCAGCACATTTAATAGCAAAGCATTTTGTCAATGTAAGAAAAGAAGTCCACGAGACTGAAAAAACCCAAATGTACTTTAGGTATTGATTTAGATATCATTTTCCTATAACATTCAGACTACTTTTTCCGCTGCTTTATTTCTAACCCAGATCATCTTGCATTCCTCCTGGTTTTCAGCTGAATGCATACTTCTGCATTATTTTTGTCCCTAGTGCTTTTATTTCCAAGATTCCCGGTCTGCTTTCCTCAGGTGATTATGAAAGTCTTCTGGAATAGAAATTAATGTGCCATAGCCCTGTGCAATGTCCTGTTAGAACAGATATGGGAAAACTCAACACTATACCTGAAATTAATTTAGCATATTCTGTGTGTGAATACGTTAATGGGACTAGGAATTCTGGCTTAAGTATGATGAGTTGTTAAAGCTTCTAAACTACAACAAGATCAAGCATTTAACAGTGTTGAGGCTGTATAATTTCATCCCCTGCAATGAAATCTTCCATTTTCTAGAGCTCTTTTGCATCTGCTTGTTGACATCAAGTGTGATACAGACCTAGACTGATGGCAGGGGAGAGAGCTGCAGCCACATGGCCATAATCTTATCATATAATGCGAGCACATATACCTCTGAGACAGATGCCTGTGGGAGCCCTCTGTGCTCCCATGTCTGAGGGAATCTCTTTCCACGTAGTGCTACATATAGTTGGAGACTAATTTTGAGATATTTCTGATGGCTTTTTTCTGATGGTTTATATAATAGATTTTGTTTTTACAGTACTTTGTAATTGCACGGATGAGGTCCCTGATGTCTGTGCAGATTGTGGTGTAGAGAAGGAGGTGATGTTTCCCTTTCCCTGCTCGTTCTGTGGCTCCCTGTGTCACATGTTATGTGGAAGTCTCTTATCTCCCTGCACAGAAGAGCCAGAGATGAGTAATGAAGAATGAGCATGGACCTTGAGAGATCTGAACTTTGTTTCTTCCTGTAAAATACTTGCTTCGGTAGGAAGCCTTGCAGCCTCTTTGTCAAGAGGGAACAGGCAGTGTGTGGCATTGTAGGGACTGCGTCAGGCTGTTACTGACGGTGAATTGTGTTTTATTTATATGTTTTTAGGAGAGTATCTTCTTCTGCTTTTGTGATTTCCTAAACACCTATTGTCCAGGTAGCAGTTTTAGGAAAATGCCTTGCAAAGACTCGCTGCATTTTCACTAAAGATTTCTAGAAACTGAGACTATTTGCATTTTTTTTTTTCAAGAGAAATGAGAAACGAATGTCAAATAATTGTCTGTTTTGCTTCTGGATTTCTATGTAGTCATAGCAGGAAAAGATATGGGCAGACAGGAAAAAGAATGTCTATCTCATGAAACCACCTTATTTGCCTGTGATTCCTCCATCTCTAAGTGCCAAATACAACCAGCAGCTGATGACAGATACTTAGTACAGACACCCCATATTTGAGAGCAAAATGATGGCAATATATGGCTGCTCGGAAACTTGAGGATCGAGATTCTGGAGTCAGAGAATAAATGGCACGATTGTTGCTCATTTCATGACTTTAATCTCAAATGGGAAACATCTTACACAAGATGGAAAAATCAGAGAACAGGCTAAAAACCAGGCAATCCTAGGGCCAAACCTCAGCTTTGGGACAGGGCTAGCTGATGGGTTTGGCTTCAGCAGGGTATGTGTTGCAACTAGGGAAAGACAGGAAGTAAGAATAATCATAACTGAGAATCAGCCTACCTATAGTCTAGAATACAGGATTGTAGGGAGCACTGAATGTGGCCCCTCAGTCTGCTTTGACATCTAAATGTACCCTTACATAGCGGCTGCTCTGCAGGTATTGCAATTTCAAGTAAAGAAGTGAATGAGGGAAATATTTAACATTTAAATTGACCTTTGGGGTGAAGGACAGGTAATGGTGGATATGTGCATGCTGATAAGCATTCTTTTAGTATGAGAATAGTTATTTTGATAGCTGCTGAATTTTATAGCACATGAAAAAACCTGTTGCAGGATGTTTTAAATTAGAGATGGGCTGCAGACCAAAAGGTTTATATGTGATAGGTTACATTCAGAAATGAAAAACATTTTCTAAGACTGAATGGGCCACTTGAAAAATTTTTGTTTAATGAAATCTTGATTTTGTTAATGATTTTTACAAGAAAAACCTGTGAAAAATTTCTGAGAATGCCAAGTAACAATTTTTTTAATAAAACATCTCTATTTTTGACTTTGAAATGATTGCTTGAGTCAATTTAAACATATCATGTACAAATAGAAGGAGTCAAAAGAAAAATAATGTTGAAAGAGAATATTTCTACTCATCAGAAATTAATCTTTGCCTCTAAACCTTTCCTGTGATGTTTAAGCTTTTGGATTTAGCTCAGAAATTTCAAAATTCTTGTCGAGAGGAAGTTTTCCCAAAACATCGCAGATTTTTTTCTGTATTTAAACCTGAAAGGTTTAAAAAATATTTACAGAGATGGTATAAAACAAGAAAGTTCAACTTTGTGCACAATCACAAACCCAATATGGGCTTATGGTATCTGAAGTATCAGTCTGTGATATCTTTTAAATATAATACTGTACATAGTTCTATTCTTAAAAAAGTCTATGTGACTGGCAGCTTTTGGTCTATAATATTGTTAAAATAAAATTAAGACTTTTAAAATAGAGTCTCCTAGTATTCTTGATGCGGAATTACATACTTTGAACTGATAAAGACTTTTGTCTATTATTTTTGTTTATGCCTTTTTTTCCTTTTAATTTTGAAATCAAGTGTTATATACTGGGCTTGGTTTCTAGGAGGAAGCTCCTATTTGGAGGAATCAAAAATAGAGATGACATCTGAGCACTACAGTGTGTGCTATATTTATATACTCAGTGGCAGGAAGAATGACTTAGTTGTACTGTACACTCACTGAAAATTCACTTCTTTGCTGCTTTAATTATCTTTTTTGGTGTAAAACCTCCACACATTCTAAATGTCTTCTTAGTCAGTTTATACAATGTCAGGCAAGCAATTATACCGTTAATTGTTTAAGGAATGAGCCAGCTCTAGAGGATACGTTTTTATAATTTTTGTGTTTGAGGTAACAATTTTGTTATCTTTAAGCATACTTAAATAGATATCAAAGATTAAAAAAATCCTTTTTTTTTCCAGAGTGCAGTGATACAACTTTCTTTTATTGTTTAGCAAAGCTTGGAGACCATGCACAGATGGATGACTTTAATACCCATCTAGCGCTGACATTTACGAAAGTGCCATATTTGAGACAAATAATTGGACAAAAGGCTTTGCACTGTTAGCCTCAACTCCCCAAAAGACACACCACTGCAGAAATATGTGCACTCATCTTCTGAGTACAAAGAGGTCTGAAAGTCTGTTAATGAATTGCATAAGAAAAGGGGTATTGAAGTCTTTTGACTATAATAATGCCTTCCCTGCTGCGAAGTTAATAATCTGTTGGCTCTCTTTTCTTCTTTCTGAACATTAGTTTGAAGAGCTTCCATTATTGTTTTGTTCCTTGCTGGGGAGAAAGCAAATTCTTTAACCATACCAATATGGGGGGATTGGGGTTTTGGGGATGGGGAGAGAAAGGAAAATCTTTCTTTTGTCATTGCAAAGCAAATAGGCAAACATTTTTAAGCAACAACTTTCCACCTCTGCCCAGCTGAGTGGCCTCAAGGAACTTCAAGTCTGTGCTCTGTTCAATACCTTGTGTTGGGCCGTACTCAATGGCCCTCTTTCCCTTGAAAAAGAAGTATCCTGGATAAGAACAGGGTTGCAATCTTGTAGTAAAGCATGTGTCACTGTTTCTTCACTCCCAATTCATTCACAAATGTTATATGAAAACTGCTGTAAGAGTACTTGCCTCAGTCTTTATTGTAATTTAACATATAGATATAATTTAGTGTGTGTATGTTTATACATATTTATACAATACTTTCCTTTTTAATTTGACAGCAACAATGGTGTATGAAGAACTTGGGTGCCTGTCATGGAAGAGAGAACACCAGGCAGTCAATAGTGCTGGGGTTGTTTTTTGACCATATGAAAGCCATGAAAAGCCTAAGAGCATATTGAAATGCAGTTTTTATTTGTCAAACAATATCTACTGTCTTAATAAGGTATTAGATTTTATCTCACATTTTCCTTCTTGTAGGATTTACTTGAATCATGATAACGTGACTATGTCTCTTGCCTGAGTGGTTCTTATACCACAAGGGGAATGACCAAAACACCATGGATAGGATCATCCATAGGAGTTATAAACTGGCATAGACTAAAAATATTGGCCTGCTTGATGAGATGTCAAGATACACTAAATGGATCATTGTTGACAGATGATCTAATTCACCTTCCTCATGGGTCCTATGATCATGTGGATGCTGGTTTTTGTTACTGTTTAGATTTTTAGAATTTTGAAGCTTAAAGCACAAACAATTCTAATAAAAACCCCATGCTTTACCCTTTTTCATCAAGAAAGCATTTGAGATATGAAAAAGGATGCACAGAATTCTTGTTTCAAAAACAGGATTTCACCTCAAGCTTTTATTATATCTGTAGTGCTTGAAGCTTTGCTTGGGACATGGGTCCATGCCCTTGTGGCAAAAATTTTTGCTTAGCAATTTAGGAGAATCTAAATGAAGCAATAAGGAACCTGAAACACAGTAACTGTGAGAATTGAATATTATGCTGTCTTCTTTCTTCGGGCAATTTTTTAATTCACTTCTTTTGGGAGCTTAAGAAATGACACAGTCAGCATTTCTTAAAGAGGAAATTCAACAACAAGAGGCATTTTAACTTGGTGAACTTCTATTATTTGTTCCTGGACATTGACTTACAATTTTGATATACCTACAATTTCTCCATATCTCTTTTCTCTCACTCTTCTTGAGATGTGGGAAAAGGGAAATACCTGTTTATATTTCACTGCTCTAAAGGCGGGGCTCTGAGCTAAATAACAAAGGCTGTTTTCCAAAATAAGAACTAGAGCAATTTGTACCTCCCTAGTATGTGAGCTTGAGTAACTATTTTATGGAAAATCACCTCCTCATTTTAGCCCATCCACTAAACTTGGGAAAAAACTCAGTTCAGCCACATCTGGGCATGCAAAATGGTGGGAAATCATCTCTTCCTGATGACTTCTTTCTGCAGATGTTCAGTGCTGACTGTATATAGGAGTAAGTCATCTAAGAAGTAAGATCATGTAACTCATGAAGACCAAAACTAATTAAAATGAGAGGGTGCAGCAGTCAATGCCTGCAGCCTGGATGTTGGTGCAGAGCGACCTGTCTCATATCTTGGTCATGTACTTAAGGATGGCTTTTGTCAGCAGAATAAATTCTCCCCTTTATTGTGGTTAAAATCTTTTTTCGATCTTTCATATTTCAGAAACAGAGTTTGAGTAACAACACTTTTCATGTAGCCTTTTTTTGAGTCAGACTCTGAGCAGATTTCTATGAGAAGATATTATGCATTTTCTGCAGAAATAATGATGACAAAGGAGCATATCAGTGCATGGAAAATTTGGAAACTAGGAAGCTAGAAGTGTGCCTTAATTGCCACACAGTGAAAGACTTTTGTCACAGCAAAGCTTTTAGCATCCAGCAGAGAGTTTATGGATAGTCTAATTTCTTATTAATCAGGAAAGTGCCTGTTGCATTACTGAGTGAAGTGGGGTTCCAAAAATTAACTCTGTTTAATTGCCCAGCTGGAATTGTAAACAATTATCAAATCTGATTGCTAATGTCACAAATCCATCTTTAACATGGATTATCATGCTTCATCTTGGACAGGGTAAAAATAAAAGCTGTGTTTGACTGTAGAAGACACACAGTTGAATGGTTGTGATTTCAATACAGTCTAGCTGGATAATAGTTCTGCAGATGTTGAAATAAATAGGAAACATATTAAATTAACCGGACTGAAAAGCTGAAAGAACTTGTTCTGCAATTTCCTTGTTCAACCAGTGCTAATCCCATCGGTCCAGCTCTCCTGCTGCACATGGAAGTGGTTGATACTTTCCTTCCCAGGCTTCATAACTAGAAAATTCGGAGTTAGTTTGCTTTTGTGGGCTGCTCCTGCACAGAGGCAAAACCTGGAGTTTGTGTCTTTTTCTGAGCTGGCCAATGAGAGATGTGAGCACAGGGATCCCTGAGCAGGTCTGCTCTTGTTTTAGGGGTCAGCCTAGAGGCTGCCCTCGGCCAGATGTATGCAGGAGAGGAAACTTTGCCAGCCACCTTAACAGGCATTTTGTGTCAGCTCTGGCACCCAGTTTGTGGGCAGAGCTCTCTCAGGAGCTACGCATGCTGCTCCCTCGTAAAAATGTTCTTTACTGGGGATGGCAGAGTGTGACACAGGGCAGAGGAGGTCAGGAGGGCAGATGAGCCCCCTCTCACCTCCCAGAGACTGGTGGAGATTCCACAAGAGGTGCAGAGGACCAAAGAGCTTGTGCTGAAGGCTCTGCATGCACCTGCAATAAGATGAGACTTGCTCTAGCAGTGAAAGTGGAGGTGATTTTGGGCTCTCATGCCTGCTGCTGCTTGCTTTCCCAGCTACTTGGGTTGCCCAGTGCCATCACATGAACTACGACTGTGCAGGGCTGTTTTTCTCATGTTCACCTTCAGTCTCCCCATGGGAACATGGGGTTGTCTCCAGCTCAGAGTGAGAAAGCTCTGAAGGGACTTAAATTCCACTTAGACATTTTCATTAAGATCTCAAAAACACTTGCAAATGCCTTTAACTTCAGCACTGTGGAAGCTGAAGCACCAGTCATCATCTTGCTTATGAAGGCAGACCTGGGACTCAGAAGTAAATAAAATAAAGGGTCTACTTCTTATCTGATTATGTGGCAATATAGAACCAATGCTGTCATGGACATGGATCAAAAGTATGATAAATTCACAGCTAAATAGCCCTGAGGGACCTTTATACATATTTGGAATAAAATCTCCTGGAAAAGTGAATTTTCATGCTCTCTATCTTCCCCTCCTTGACCTTCATCACTACATTTCCATCTGCCCTCAGGACTTTTCCGAAGCAATGTTCCATTTATTGCAAACATCATTTCATTTAATACATAATATTTCATATGGAAATATCAGGGTTTTATGTATTTCACATTTGCTAGATTTCTCAAAATAGCCAGTTAATCCTCCTTAGATATTTTCAAGCTGAAAAGTTTTGTGCTTTGTTTTTGACTTCAGAGTTCAGTTAATGGTAAGATAAACCTTGAAAGGACGTACCCAAAACAAGCCATTTTAAAATCATTTAAACCAGATAATTTTGTTAGGTCTCATATGAATTTTGGGAAGATCACTTTTATAAGCTTCTTTTCAAGATTTTGGCTTTCGTCTAATTCAAGATGGATATTATTATTTGACAGTTAGTTTCTTTACCTGTAATGCAAATAAACCTTTGTGTACTTGTAATTCCAACACCAGAAACTTGAAAATTGTTTTGATAATTTATTCTTGATAAAGCCATACACTACTGTGAAACTCATGATATTCCAATGTTTATAAAATCCAATAAAAAATTCTCAGATGGCTATCAATGCTGTGAAACTGAAACTAATATTTTCTACTACGAACAAAAGTGTTGCTTTTCAGTGGTAATCAAAGAATTGGTGACAATTTGATTCAAGCTTTCTGGTAATGCACTTTAATTTTCTCTTTTTTGACTGTCTTAGGTAACTTTGCACATTGCATAGCCCTGGGGGAGATTGAAATCAAATCCACCAAAGATGGTAAACAAGCTGATACTGCTTTCAGAATTCATTATGCTGGGCTCACCAGGAATAAAGTGTAAGCTCTTCTAGTTGTGCTGTACAGGTCAATCCTGTTATAATTACTAAACAACAACTTAAGAAAAGATACAGTAACATTTCTGATATTTAGTCTTTTTCTTTTAGTGGCAACTCAAGCATGACATGAATGCTAATAAAGGGCACAGCTGTCTCTGTTGTGAATTATTCTATTAACAGATACTCTGTTTAGCTCCTGTTACTAAGAGCTTGCACGGACACAAGAAAATCATCTCTTCTCACTGTCTTAGAGCTAGTGTTATAGCTGGTGTTTTCTGTTGTCTAGAAGCAGCACTGACCACGTGGATCACTGCTTATTTGACCAAAGCACCTCTGCTGACATCACTTCATTTGCAGACCTGGTAGGTATTTTCAATAAACCTTCACACTGATAAATGTATATGTACCCTTGTTGCTCAGATCACATACACATTCGTTTTTTTTCCAGCAAGAGTAAGTCATCTGATGTTGCACTTAATGAGCAGTTTCAAATTGTAAGGTAATTTATTTCAGTTCTGTTTTAAATGGAAAGAGGGCACAGAAATAAGTTCCCAGAGTGAAGAGAATGAGTGTGATGTATTTTCTTAGTAGTTCCCATGTTTCAATGTCAGTTAAAAATGATAACTTTCCCCTCTCTAAAAATATATTCCGAAGTTCTTCTACAGGGAGAGTTTATGTTAGCTTTTGAGCCATCAGTCTCTGATTATAATTTCAAAGCAGTACTAATAGCTATTGTTATTCATTTCATAATAAGTTTGACCACAGGGGGTTGGGCTAGGGATGTACTAAGACAATTAATCACTGAGTATCATTGCAGATAATTTACGTTAAATTTCAGCTTAGCAAGAATGGAGTTGATTCTGTGTCTGTGCCTTGGCAATGATGAGGGAACCTTTAATGAGCCTTATATTCTTCTCTGCTTTCAGAATGAATATCAGTGAAATGAACATTCAAAATGAAATATTAGTGAGACCAAACCAGTCATGTCAGTGATGCATGCAGAGACCCTTAATGATTCCTGCTGGTTATGAATAGTGATTTAGTTACAAAATATAAGAACGTCTTAAAGGTTTGCAGTGATATCCTGTTGTGGTTATTTCTCATCATTTGATGGAACACTTGTAATCTTAAAAGCATGTTTTTCCTGTGATCATACATGTGGATAATGTCTGGAAGACAATTATCATTTGTGGTACTTCTGATGTGTGCTCTTTCTCCCTGTCCACGCACTGCACTATCTTTACAACTCTTGATTTTCAGAGTCTCAGCATTCATTCCTGGCTGATGATATTATGTTAGAAATCAAGAAAACTCAGAGGTGGTGCTGCAGGCTGCCAGGCTCCACTTGTTTCCTCATGAGAGACCTCCAGAGAAACTCTTGCTCCCACACGCTGCTCAGCCCAGTATTCTGCTGCAATGCCCTGTATTAAGATAATCCTCTGGTTTTTGTAACACATCTGCCAGCAGACAAGAAGAGGACAGTGGGGGTGACTGAAGGAAAATCCTCTAGGCTATCAACTGTGCATGGCACTCCAGTGGTAGCTCTCTGAACCTGTGCTGGACAGCCGGCACAGCTGGTGTCCCCATTGGCCTGGAACTGACAGAGTCCACCAACAGGTAGAGGCACAGCCTTTGCCTAGGGTTTGGCAAAAATAGGCAGTTTCCTGTGTTTCTGTTTGCCTGTGAAGACAAGATAAACATTATTGCCCAACATGCCCTTTGTTCCTGACAAGAGCTGAAAAGCGCACTGGCATCCAATGAATGACACTTTTGGCCTCCCCAGTGGCACAACAGCAGTGAACCTTTCCAAAAGGAAAGCTCTTAACTAAAACCCAGATAGAGACAGACACTCCCTATGATCTGTCCTTGGTCTTTCTTCTTAACCCAGTAGAAATGTAAAGTTTCAAATTTGTGAATGTCTGGGCATGCAAAAGTTTGTCACAGTTCATACAGCTACTCTTGCAGGATACCAAAGCCCTGTCTCAAGCAATCAAGTCAACTCCCATTGCGCTCATCTTCCACATTGACAGGAGCTGGGTTAGACCTACTTGATAGAGGCGTTATATATAACAGGAGTGTATTTTGTCAGAATAGATTTGCACAAATAGCTGGAAATCCAAAACTTGTGCCTAAGTGTTTTTGAAAGTTTTCCTCCTAATGAGAAAAACCGTGATGTAATGATATAATTTGAATAGTAAAAGTGGAAACGGTTGCTGGAAAGCAGGCACTGTGTTCTTATTTTACATTTTTAGCTCTATTGCAAAATACTTGTGAATTTTAATTTTCACAGCCTGAGTTGTCTAATAGTTTTCAGATGTCCGTCATCCACTTTCAAGTGTATATTCTTTTTCATCTCCGAGCAAACAGGTTTCTGCCTGGTTTTTCAGCATTTTCTGAAATCCCCATGTGCACATACCAAACATTGAAGCATAATTATATTATCTCTATGGTATTTTAATCTCCTTATAATTCAATTAAAAATATTTGCTGTGGATTTGTTCAGTGATAATGGAACATCGGAGTCTGCATTCATTTAATGATTTAATTGAAATCAAGTTCTGTCAAAACAAGAAATGATGTTGCCTAATAGATTCTGGGCACAGATTAGCTGATCTGAGTGGGCCTGCTTCCTCAACACTTCTGTTTTCTCAAGAAATTGCAAATCCCACTGGAAATTCTTGGGATTTTCCCTCAAAAATATTCCTGCCATGTATATGAGCGCAGACAGGCAGATTTTATGCCACTTCACAGCTTCATTTCTTGGATTTAAAGGTGTTTGATTTGCACCTGGATAGTAAGCAGCTCACAGTACACAGAAATATGCCTCCATGTCTCAGTCTTTCACCATTTTGTTGAATCTCTTTTATATCTTGTGTAATATAGTCACAGTCTGCCCATTAAAGGTCTTTTAAATTACCAATATTCTTCAGCTCTTCCTTTGGCAGTGTGCAACACTTCTTCAAAAGAAGTAAGGTAAAGATAGCATCTTCCCTTGTTAAAATATAGCATAATGGACTGGATTGCATTTAGGGTCCCTGAAGTTATATACAGTCTGTAGATTAAGGGCAACCCATACATCAGATGACTGGATCCCCATTTGCAAGTCTTAAGGTG
The DNA here is from genome assembly GCA_024733675.1 of Psilopsiagon aymara. Taxonomy (NCBI): domain Eukaryota; kingdom Metazoa; phylum Chordata; class Aves; order Psittaciformes; family Psittacidae; genus Psilopsiagon; species Psilopsiagon aymara. The sequence goes on from JANRGW010033343.1 coordinate 37,609, forward strand.
CATCCTTCCTCCACTGGCAGGAGAAGCATTTTAAGCAGCTCTAACTCTCTCCCCTTGTTTCTCCTGTAAAACAGATCAAACATCAGATGAGGCTGGATTGTGCTCCCCTTGGGATTACTGACAACCTATTCTGCCTGCAAAAACTTGTGCCAATGTTGTTGACAATAAAAAGAAAATATTGTCACAAGTCAGAACCATGTAAATGTACTTCAAAACGTGCTTTTTCTTGTAGTGACTAATACCTTGCTGGATATTTCCACTTGCTTCCAGAAGGCTACTTGCAAGGTGAGATTTTAACTCAGTGTGATTGCCAGCCAGGCAAAACAATGACAAGAACTGTATATTGGACAAGCAGATGCATTCAGTGTTTTAAATATCACCTTCATTTTATTTCAGAAAGATTCTGTAACTATCAACTGAGGATGAATTACTTCATCCTCATTTTCCCTCAGGCAAGATCCTCTCATCTTGTTTGAAGCCCCTAATGGTTCTATCCAGTATGGAGGAAGAAGTCACATTGTCAGAAACAAGGTAATGATTGAAAAACCTTGATAAAGGTCTAATTGGGCAGCCCTTTCTGAGTCGTCCAGCAATGTTGAATGAAAATGTGCTTTCTACATGTCACACCAGCTCAGTTAGCTCAATCATGTGGGAAGTCTTTATATGCCAGGAAAAGTATACATTTTATCAGAAAGGCTTCTAGATGAACTGACCTCTGCTGAAAATAGACATTGTACTACAAAAGCCTATTTACATACTCTGCTGTGTACGAAAATATGCCTTTAATTCTTTGTCACAAATGGTAGGAAGGAGTAGGAAGCTACGTGATATGTAGCAAAGGGTATTTTGTCAAGCGTTTGCAGGGAAAAAGTGCAAAACACCCTACAGAAATAAGAGTGACTTAATCTTGGAACTCTGGATGTTAAATCAGACAGTTGCGTATGGCAGCATGAAAAACCCAATCTCCTAACGAGTTTTATCACCTACAGTGTGGGTGTAAGAATCAATAGGAACAGTTTCCCAATCTTGCCTAGTGTATTGGAACAAATCAGTCTGAGCAGGTCTTTGGCTTTGTAAATGCAGGCAGCTGTCAGTCTTCAGTGGGGGAGTTGTGCTTCATAACAATGTATGAACGTGGGAAGTAAATCTGTCACCTGCCAGTCTGTCTGAAATGTGCATAAGGTTCCTCACTTAGCCAAAGAGCGTTAATTGCACACAGTGACAATGTGTGGTATTTAAAAGAAATGTTAAGCAGGTATTTATGGGAAAGTTAAGTAGAGAGTGTATTCTGCCCCTTGAAAAAGAATGAGAGATGGTGGTGGAACCAGTCTATGGAATAAAGTGTGCTGATTGTTTCCTTGACAAGGAAAATTACTCAGATCTTGGTGGAAAGCATTTTATCATTGCAGGGCAGCAAGAACTTTCTTTGGCAGCTCAGTGTGATATGCATCATAAATGAACATTAGCAATAATTATCAGTTTTACGTTCTGTTAAGCAAAACTCCATTTTTTGTTCTCATTTCCTTTCCACAGTCATACATACTCCTTTTACAAAATGATAGATTTTCATGGAAAATATTGGATAATGGGATGGAAATCTAAAGAATTATCTGACATTTCTATGAAAAAATGAAAATCAGTTTAAATGTTCAATACCCAATCACAAGATGAACAGGCAGTCCCAGTCCTATTACTGTTGAATTTTCTGCAAATCACCTGGATTCAGACCTGGTCGGATTTTTAACTGGGTTCCATGCAGAATGAGTGCATGGTGCATGTCATGACCCTGGCAGACTGTGCCCTGCTGTGTTCCTTTTCCATCTGGCATTCAATCAGCTAAAACCCCCTGGCGACACTGCATTTTGTGCTCTGGAGGATTCTGCCCTGCCTGGTGTACTGGTTCATAACTGACACCTACAGAAGCAGCCTCTTGTTTCAATATGTCCAGCATTTCCTTTCCATTGCTTTGCCTGTTTTTCCAGAACAGGCCTTTTGCATTAATTTGTGTCCATTTATACTGATTTATTAGTGATGTGTATTATCCTGCCGAATCCTATTTCACCAATTAAATTGTTAAGCCAATTAATTTGCTATGGCTAAACCCATCAATTTCCCTGGTTTATTCCCCATCTTTTCTGGGAACTGACACACCTCCTTCTTCTTCATCCTTTGACCTTCTTCCAGACACCCTATCTCCCAGTATCAGGTTCCTTGTCCAGTTTAAGCTGTTCTTACACATATCTATTGGTATTTTGTCCTTTTCCCATTACTCTCATTTAAAGAGCTTAGTGAGAGAGCATCCATTCTTAATCGACCTCTCATGAACATCTCATATTTGAAGAAGCAAAGCTTCCTGAGAGGGGAGACCCACGTCCACCTCTTCTGGAGAGCCTGGTGAATCTGTCAGCTTGCATCAGAGGGAGCAGCGCCCAGTGTGCTCAGCTGATTGAGGTAAGCTTGGCCACCTGAGTACATCCTCCCTCCCATTTAGCAACTTGGAAAGCAGGACACGAGGTATAAGTCAGATCCAGCTCCCAGATGAACATTTCACTTGTCTCAGGATGGAAGCACTTATTGCAACCATCAGCACCACCTATTCTGTTAGAGGAGGTTGTGGGATGTGTAACTTCTATTCCAGCACAGACAATCAATCACCCCAGATTTGTCTCACAGCAGAATTCTTTACCAGTTATGTGTATTTTTCTGAAGGAGAAATGTTAATGCCTGTCTATGAAAGGTCATAGGAATTAATGTTCCTTGAGAAACAACCCGATCTTCTTTTGTTTTTACTATTCAATGCCTTGGTACATGGCAAGCTTATTTGCATTCCTTTTAAATAAAAAAAGATTGAGTAGTCCTGTTTCTGAATAAGTCCTTCCAATATGGTGTATTTATTATGGATAATTTACTAAAGCCTGTAGAATTTTGTCGTAGTTTTAAAGATAGATGAGAGTAAGAAGATTGATACCAAAGTTGCAAGACTAATCATATGCCTTCCTGCAGAGAGTACTTTGATTGGCTGCAGAGGGAAAAAATGTTAGAAATATCTTAAATGATTATTTTTTAATTTTTCTCTCAGTTTAAGCTTGGATGTGATTTAACTTCATTTACAGATAACATATCTATTGTGGTCGGAACTGGCATTTTTTTTTGTCCAGTTGCCAAAATTTGTTGGTTTACTTATTTGATTTTCTGGTTTTTGCTAAGTGAACTGTATCCAATTGCAAAAAATGCTATTGGCATTTTGTCATCCAGCCAGCTCTGAGAGGTGAGGCTATTGGGAGAACTCTTGATATCATTTTCCTCCTAGAGATTGAAACTGGAGTGCTCAAATCAGTGCTTCCAAGGTCCAAGTACTTATCTGTTTCCATGAATATCAAACTTTTCTTCACTAACTCCTGCACGAATTATGCTTCAATGAAGTTGGTATGTCTCTTCACTAAAGATTAACTCTGTATCTTTTCCACATAGCTCAAAGAACTGAAATATCATCACAGGCTTCATAATAAAGTTTTATTCCAGGTAGGGATTTAGTCTTCAGTGATACTTTTTGATTTCAGCTCATTTGCAGCTTGGTGTAGTGCTCAGGGAGGCAAAACATGGCTGTGCAGTCCCAGAAATGGCCCAGGATGCCCCTGGATGGAGAGCAGCTGTTTGCTGCTCCTCCCCTGACTGCAAGAGGGAACGAGGGGGGAAGAACTGCTGCTTTTCACACGTCTGCCAGCATCCTGCAGTGTCAAAGTAGCTTCTACAGCTCACAGTGTTGTTTACATGTTCCCTAGGGTGATGAAAACACTCAAATCATTGAATCATCTGCTGGTTTTCTCTATTGTCATTTTAGAACATAGATAATCTCATGATGAAAGAGGGGTCCTCAGCAGTATTTGGGTATGTGGCTAAAATGTGACACAGTAAGAGAATTGCACTGGAGTAAAAGTGCTGGAATAGCAGTCATAAGCTTTATAGCTGTCAATAGAAGAGCTGTCTTCAGTGCTTTTTTGTTTCTTTGCTTTCAACTGCTTTTCAGTTTGTTAATACAACCTTTTCAGAATGAAAGCTCATCTCTTTGCATGCTCTGCATGTTCAAATGAAGACAATTCTTAAAGTATGTGTATAAAGCCAAGTAGTTCTTTATCTTGGAGTAAATGTCCAACTGAATGTGAATCAAACCACCCACAAAATACTTAATTAGAGCAGATGTTGAGTCATTCTAGGAAGGTGAAATCCCTACCCTGAGATAGCTTCCAATGCTGGTATAATGACTGTTTCCTTAATATCAACTGTTTGCATGTGTGATTTTCATCCAAGCTGAAAAAACCCAGAAATACTGGAATTTATGGGCACAGGTATCCCCTTTGGAAAGACTTGCAGGGAACCAAGCCTGAACAACTGAAGGGACCAGAATGAATGATGTTTTGACCACTTTCAAATTGTGTCTTGATGAACCTTGATCACTTATCTTTATCATATCAGTTATTTTCCAGCAATGAAAGAAAGGCAGGACACTGAAGTTGAATTGCTGATGGAGGCAGGAAGGTCATTAGCAAGCCCATTAACCCATTCCTTTTTCTTATATCTGACACAAGGAGCAGTCAGATATGATGACTGCGTTTCTCGTAGTATGTAGGTAAGCGATGTGGATTCTTATCTGAGCAGCACTTGCTTCTCCTTCATAAAAAGCATCGTGTAAATATTCACAATTATCTACCGCATTTCATCCTTTTATTAAATACAGCATCCTTTGGACACGCCCCTGAGGCTTACTGCATCAGAATTGTACTCAAAACTCTTGTTTATGGTGTGGCCAGGAATTTGCCTGGATTGTGATGAAGAGCAAATGGCATCATGAGAAAAAGTCTGTCAGAAAGTGTGTGTTTTATGCTTCAGAAATTGACTTGATGGTTACAGATATTCTGAAATATTTGAGTTTTCAGAATGCATCAGGGTTGGCGCCTTTGTCTTTCCCTTCCATTTATATGAACCTCTATTAAAAGAAAATCTATTGGCTCAAGCACCCTGTTGTATCTGAACCCCATGGTTTTGCTTTGGCAGGCTCTACTGTGAAGCAGCATTTAGGATTAACCTTGGTCTAGCTTAGGGAAACTGTCAGCAGCTGTAGCTGCACCTATGCAACATCCTGGCACAAAGAAGGGAAGTGGAATGTTGTACTTCTGGAGATTACTTGTCTCCTGCCTTCCAAATTCTCATGTGAGCATGAAAAGTTGTTTTAGCAACTCTGTTGACTGATTGCAATCTGGTGGGGATCTCTCCTGAAAGCTCAAAAGCACAAGTATTGCCATAAATTTGGTCTAGTCAAGCATTACCTAAGGAGTCCAGTCTTAGTTCTTCATGTAGATGGTCTACCAAGCTTTTCCAGTATCTGCGGACAAAAATTGTCATTTGCATGAATAACACAAAAGTTTTATGGCACTTGTATTATCACCTGCCATATGTATATAAATCAAAGGCTTCAATTAGTTTCCCTGGTGTCGTGGTTTAAGCCATAAATCAGCCACGCAGTTTGTTCACTCACTTCCCCCTTTTTCTTCCCTCTGCTCTGGGAG